>CAUYOR010008468.1:0-18759 GCA_963573925.1 Callimico goeldii | reverse complement strand
GAGTCTCTGTGCGGAGTACCCAGGCTCCCCACCCGCCTTTTTTTTTTTGAGACGGAGTTTCGCTCTTGTTACTCAGTCTGGAGTGCAATGGCGCGATCTTGGCTCACCGCAACCTCCGCCTCCTGGGTTCAGGCAATTCTCCTGCCTCAGCCTCCTGAGAAGCTGGGATTACAGGCACACACCACCATGCCCAGCTAATTTTTTGCATTTTTAGTAGAGACAGGGTTTCACCATGTTGACCAGGATGGTCTCGATCTCTTGACCTCGTGATCCACCCGCCTCGGCCTCCCAAAGTGCTGGGATTACAGGCTTGAGCCACCGCGCCCGGCCAAGCCCCCTTTTTTAAGTAAAAGACCAGAGGATCTCTTAATCTTAAATTCTCTTCAATATCTAGTATTCTGTGATGCTATAAAGATGCATATTGCTCTGTAGCCAGGGAACTGTTTTAGGCTGGGGAGTGAATAGATAGGGGGTGGGGAATTTTAAGTCATTGCATATTAGGGCATTATATATTAGATTATGTATTAATGATATGTAAAATTATTACATATTCGTGAAACCAGGTATGGAAATTGGAGAGCATGATGATTTAAAATTTTTAAACTTTGTTTTTTTATCCAGATTACAGAAAAGTAAACATTATATGTCATAACAATCACAAGTGCCTTTAGAATTATAAATGTTGAGAGTGAGAGGATCCTCAAAAGTTCAACCACACAACTGTTGCATGAATCTCCTCTGTGAAACTATTGCTAAATATTCATCCAATTATGTTTGAAACATTCAACTGAATGGGAGCTCAGTACTTTTGGAACCAATCTCATTCATCGATATATTCATATTTGAGTTATTTTTTATATTTGGCTAAAGTCTGTTTCCCTGTACAGAGAGATTAATCACTCTTTAAAGACAGTGTTCAAACTTAACAAAGAAACTCCCAGTTTTATGATATGACCAATTGGAAATTGAATGGAACCAAAATCTTTCTCATGTACTTTTGTGTTCAGAGTCTGGTCTTGTCTCAAGAACAAATGTAGTGAAGATGAAAATGCTATTCCAAGATAGAAGAGAAACTCGATTCATAACTTTGCCAGTTAAAAATGTGAAATAAGTAGAAGAAACAAAAGCAACAGTCAAAACTTAATTCCACTTGGAAGTACTCCTGGGAACCTTAAGGGTCTTCTGCAGTGTCATGCAGTACCTTTGGAGCCCAATTATCTCCTGCTTTCTCCTCATCTGCCTACTTAAAAGTCAGGATCCTCGTATAAGATTGGAGGATAGTTCTTTTTGACGGCTATATTTGTAGATACCAGCAAAAACTCATTGGGTCCAAGGTTTGGTGGAATCAGTGAAGGTGGTGTAGACTTAGGTACTCAAACCCGAAGGGTACACAAACAAAAGCTACACTGCTAGAATGTATTACCCCCTTGCTCAGTGAACAGTCTCTGCCTCACTTCATCCATGTGGACCGTCATTATATCTCTACCCTATATCCATTGTCCATTTCCACCTCCAGGATTCTGGTGTGTCCTGAGTATTAGAAGGAAGAAATGCCTCTATTTCACACTTCCTGTGGCATGTAGGGTCTCTGCACTGTCTGCCTCTAATAAAACATTGCCCCTGCACTCAAGCTAAGGGCCCACCTGGCTCTGTGCACATGGTTCCTTAGGCAGTGGTTTCTTCATCCTCCTCATTTTCTATTCAGTGGTATGTTATACCTTCATATGTTGAATTTTCTTTACGTTTCTCTTTCTACATATATTCATAGCTCTGTCTTTGCAGATCAGTGTTCACTTGAAGCTTTGCTAGTCTGTCAGCCCTTCTCCTCTCTTCAACCTTTCTTTTCCCCCAACTCCAGCCTGAAGCCCAAGTAAATTAGCTTCTCACCCCTGCCCCCTAGTTTTAAAAAAAAAAAAATCCTGTACTCCTCCAACAGTGTCTGTTCTTGGATTTGCAGTCAGCGACCATCTCCAATAACCATCAGGCTGTCAGCTTTGCAGCTCCCTACCACCTCCCACCTCCCCCATCACTCACCAGAGGAAAAAGAGAGCCAGAGCAAGAGCTTGAAATATATCATGCAATAGTGTATCATGAATTTGTTGTGAATCACAGCAGTGAAGCAGGTTTATTTATTTCTGAGACCTTAAATCAATACAAAGTAGGTCTCTTAGTTCTGAAGCTGGGATGGAGTGTGAAAAAATGAGCCCATTGTACTCTTAAAACTTTGGGGAAAGGAGATGACAGCTATATAATTCCATTTACCAGGCACTAGGGGCTTTAATGTGAAGGTGACAGGGAGCTCTTTGTGCATTTAGAGCACCATATCTTCTAAATAAAAGATCTGTAGACTTGATATTGGAGCATAGCTCCAAGTTTAATAATCTCCAAGCATTAGACCGAGCCAGTATGTTCCCAAGTCAGAGAGGTCCCCCCTAAACACTCATAAATTAAAAGTGCAAGAACTGTTACATGTTCGTAGATTAGAAATGCAAGAACTCCAGTCTTTTCTAGAAGGAAGACAGACCTGGGCCCTGGCTGTGCACAGACTGCTCTGTGAATATGATAAGGATGTGGAAATGAGATTGTTTAGAAACCTGACTCCTAGCTGTTCATCATCTAGAGAATGTTCCCTGTACATGGATGCAAATCTAGCTGTGTCCCTTCTCATTCAGATTGGCCATCATCACACAGTCTAATCAGCTTATGTACACAGTCAGGAGTGCTGAATTAAGAAAGGAGAAGCTTTAAGAGCTTTTTAGATTGAACTACAGATTACCATGCCTGGGCTTGAAGATTTTCTGACTGATTTTTGACCAGTTCCTAATTTTAATAATGTCTCAGTGTCTGGGATTTAAGCCTTTTAAAATAGTATGCACATCTAAGAAACTGAGAAATCAGTGTTGGTAAGGAAAAGAACCCACCCAAATTTGACTAACAGCATAAGATGCAAATATGAGAAGTCAAGACCATTGGAACATGTAATCAACTTTTGAGTATCTTCATTTTCTATCTGACCCGTTGATAAAAATGCCTTTTCTTAAAAGATAAAGCAGGTTTATGCAGCTCAGAAGAGCATTCCTAACATAACATGACTTTATAATACATGGAATTACTAGTTTAACTTTAGCCCATGTAAAGAATTTTGAAAGAGGGAGGGAGGGAAAGGAGCATCTACATTGGGGAAAACTCAAAAGGTAGGAAAATTGAACCACTCCTTTTGCTTTAGAAAGCCACTACACATTATAATACTAATATGAAAGACTTGCTTGGCTTGTAGTAGTTCAGCTTGCTGAACATATTAAATTAATTAGTTGAGTTTTTATAGAATGCTTAGAACTATGGTAGATCAGATGCATTTATTGCATGCTTGTTAGGTATAAAGCTGTTCTTATGCTGTGGCAATACAAAGATGATTCCTGCTTTCATGAAGCTTGAAATTTAGCTAAAAGACAATAATAGGCTTTTCATGTGTTCTAAGGGAAAAAATAAAATCACTGCCCACCAGATGTTGATGAGAAAACACAAACCAAAAGGCCACAGAGCTAACATGTCAGTGCTACTCTCCCCTAAGAGCCAGGCTCTGCAAAAGCACCAGACTCTGGGGGCTGGCCGCTGGTGAGCAATGTCGTCAGTCACACAGCCTCTTCAGTAAAACCAGTAGGAGGCAACTGACAAACAGGGATTCTTTAAAAGTTTTCTATCTTTAGAAAATACTTATCTGATAAAAGAATGGTATTTAGAATTTATAAAGAATTCTCAAACTCAATTATAAAATAACCCAGTAATTAAAAACATGGGCAAGAAATTTGAACAGACATTTCACCAAAAGAAATAAAAGGATGGTAAATATGCACATGAAAAGATGCTTATCATTAGTCATTAGGGAAATGAAAATTAAGCCACAGCTCGACAAAACTAAATGTTTTTTTTTTTAATGTTTGACAAACACTAAGTGTTAATGAGGATGCAGGACCACTGGAACTCTTGTAAATCGTTGGTGGGAATGCAAAATGGCACAGCCACTTAGAACAAAGTTGGGCTTTTTAAAAAAAAAAAACCTATACACAAATGTCTATAGTAGCATTATTTATAATCCTCCAAAAGTGAAAACAACTTAAATGTACACCAACAGGCAAACAGAGGACCAAGTTGTGGTACTTTCATAATGGAATACTACTCAGGAATAAAAAAAAAAACTGATACCTGTATCAGCATGAAGCTCAGATTCAATATGCTCACTGAAAGAAGCTAGACTCTAAAGGTTATATACTGTATGACTCCATTTTCTGTAACATTCTAGAAAAGGCAAAACAATTGGGGCAAAAAGCAGACCAATGGTTGTTAGGGGTGGAGGGAGGTGACTGATTACAGGGAACATGAAGAGACTTTGGGATGATGAAAATGCTCTCTATCTTGATTGTGGTGGTGGTTATATGACTATGTGTATTAAAATTTACAGACTTGTATACCTTATGATGGACAATTTTGCTATATGTAAATTATACCTCAATAAACCAGACTTTATTTAACATTTTTAAAAATTGGGCATGGTGGCTCGTGCCTGTAATCTCAGCACTTTGGGAGACTGAGGTGAGATGATTGCTTGAGCCTAGGTCTTTGAGACCAGCCTAGACAACCTAGCAAGACCTTGTCTCTACAAAAAAAAAAATAAATAAATATTAAAAAAATTCCTTTTTGGAATTAATTCGTCATCAGAAATCTCAAGTCCCCACCTACATGAGCAGTTGGTGGGTCCCTGGTGTGAGTGATTACTCTTGGCAGTCACCTTTCTCTCTGGAAGCCTATGCTTTTTTCATACATTTAGCAAGCAAACTATTGTATGGTTCTTCTCTACCTTTTACATTTAAAATGAGTCTTGAAGCTGGGCACAGTGGCTCACGCCTGTAATTGCAGCACTTTGGGAGGCTGAAGTGGGCGGATCACCTGAGGTTGGAAGTTCAAGACCAGCCTGACCAACATGGAGAAACCCTATCTCTACTAAAAAAACAACAAAAAACAAAAAACTACAAAGTTACCCAGGCATGATGGCACATGCCTATAATCCCAGCTACTCTGGAGGCTGAGGCAGGAGAAGTGCTTGAATCCAGGAGGTGGAGATTGCAGTGAGCTGAGATGGCGCCATTGCACTCCAGACCGGGCAACAAAAGCAAAACTCCGTCTTAAAAAACAACAAAAAAAGAATTTCTGTTTTTTACCCACTCCACCTTCAAATCCTTATTGTCTTTCTGCTGTCTAATTCATTCCTCTGTTCTCCAGTGAGCCCTGCACCTCAGTGAAGAGATGTCTCCCAATGTTATTTCTGGCCTATATTCAGCCTCTTTTTGGCTGAATATTGTTTTTTTTTCCTACCACTGGCAGCACCATCCCTTTGCCCAGTTTATCCCTCAGCATACCTGATCACTTCATAATTTGCTCTTTATAGAGAGATTTTTGGTCTTCTAGCAGATGGTCTTGAATCCAACTGTGGCTCATGTCAGAAGCTTTTCTCTCCTCTGCCCACAGTATGTCACCAAGCCCCTTCTCTACCCCAGTCCTAGCTTAGCACCTGCCAGCCAGCACTCCATTTTGCCAGTGACAGTAGTGGTAATAAAGGTGGGAGAAAAATATATAACCCTGTGCCTATGTATTAAGAAACTGTATTTTGGAACCCCCAAATAATCCTCGTGGTCACATAGGTCCTGGTTCCATCTCCCTAGAGATTTAATTCCATTCACCCTTGGATATATTCCTGAAGAAACATTTACACAGTGATATGTGCAGCACCACTTAAAATTGTTAATTGGAGATTGAATTACTTGTCAACTTTTTAAAATGTAGTCCTCTCAGGTCAGGGAGGAGGATATTAGCTGCACTGAGTAGATGAGCTATTGCATTTTTTTCTTCCCCTTCCTCTTTTCTCTCCCCCTCCCTTTTCCTCTCTCTCATCCTTTCTTCTTTCTTTTGTCCCTGTTTTGCCACTTTTCCCCTACTCCTGCTTTTCTTTCTCCTGTTTTCTTTCAGCTTTAGCCAACCTTTATCAATAACCTGACAGATCCCAGAGTGAATTTAATATCTAGAATCATGGATGAAGTCCAGTGATGACAATTACTCAGTAAATTTACAAAACCCCTCCTCAAATCCTCTTGAGAATGGAAATGTCCTAATAAGGAGGATTGCAGCGAGGACTCAGCTTGTGTAGGCTAATTCTTAGATGCAGAAGGACTTTTATATTCCCTGCTTCCTTAAATAGAAGATGTTCTGACCCACCAAGGATTGTTTAAAAAGGGGAGAAAGACTGAATAAAAGGGGAAGAGAAGGAATAGATTTTATTTTTTATTCCATCATTGATATGCATCATAATTTTTCTCATCTTCAGCACATGATTGCAAATATTTGCCTGTAAGTCTAAGGGTCCCCAACATAATGTGTATGTGAGGACAAAGGCAATTTTTAAAAAATTGAGCTAAGTTGTCTCTGTGAAACTTGGAAATCTCAATGCCTGTGCTGACAAATATCCTGACAAGTAAATACTGCACTCATTCAGTATTACATAGTGATTTCATTTGCACAAAACCTCACAATGCTCTGCCACTTCAGTCAAACATCTGGAGCACAGGGGAAAGGAAGAACGTGTTTATCTTGATCTCCAAAAAGGGCTTTAAGGGAGAGAGCAGGCGGTATATTAGGCTGTTTTCATTGCCTGTCAGCTGTGGTAAACCTGAGCTGTCTGCAGTGTCTCTAGATAAGCAGCAGCAGCAGCAGAGGCCTGAGCATGGACGTATGACTGCATTCATTTGTACTTCTTATGTGTCTCAACGTTTCTAAAGGCTACGTAGCATCTTCGGTGGAGCCTTTAGCAATTGTGTCTCTGCTAATCACTGGCTTTTATGTGGTGCCCTTAATTCTTAGGTCTGCCAGCTGCAATGAATGAAGTGCTGGCTGAAGCTTAAGTTTATATTGAGAATGAGTCAAGATCCTCTCTCCTCTCAGATTCAGCCCTTACTCAATTTTGTCAGCATGGCACTCTTCAGCAGAGGACCCGGAGGTGGAGCCTATTCCTAATATTTCATGGTACTGCTTCTCCACTTAGATCTGGAGGGCAACAAAGTGAGGCCTCAGGAGATTCACCTGTGTTTGACTCATTCCTATGGTTAAGTGGTTATTGATGCTTGCTGGACAGATAAATTAAAAGTTTGTATGGTACAGTAGAAATGTCAGAGGAATATATTTGGGAACTAAAACACGGCAAGAAATGCATAGGTCAGAGTTAAAAGGCTGTTGAAAGCAGCTCACCTATTTCATGGAAATATGTTGATCAGAGTTGTTTACCCCAAGTTTTTCTGTGGAAGGTCAGTAGGGTAACGTTGAGGAAGAAAACAGTGGTTCTATGTGGACTCCGTTCATCTTCCTAGATAACGATGAGGGTTTATGTAACAGTTATAGCTTGATTGGTTCAGAGTTAGGCAGAATGGATTTTATCCTAACCCAGATTCTGCTTCCTTGGTTGGAGCTTTTGTTGTGAAGTACTCTAAAATCATTAAAACCACTTGAGTCAGCAACGACCCCTATAAATCAGGAGCTATTGTGTGCGCCCTCATTCTACTGGTGCATACTCCAAATGTGGTGCTGGAGATGAACTGGAGGCTCCCGGTTTCTCTTCTCGATTGTTAAGTAGCTGTGATTGTTAGCATTTGTTTGTGGTTAGGGGAGCAGTTTCATTTCTGTGTCCATCCCCACCCCACCCCACATCTCCCAAGATAAGACTGGTTGGAGAGGGGTATTGGGATACTCTTAGTCTATTCTGTAATTTTTCTCTTTAATTTCGAAATTAAATGAATTTTCTCACATGAAAAACACTCCTTTAGCTCAGAAATAATGTTCTTGGTTGTGTTAAGCCCTGGTTCTTCTACACCTAGGAGAGGAGAGGTATAGAAATACTGCTGCCTTTTCAGAACAATGCCAAAGCATTGGAATCCAAATTTTAATTGAGCTTGTAAAGGGAAGAGTACTCAGTTACTGAGCCTACCAAGTTTGCCTCCCATTATTTTGTAAAAATACGGGATAGAATGGATAAGTGGTAGAGGATTACTTTTTTTTTTTTTTTTTTTTTGAGACAGAGTGTCGCTCTTGTTACCCAGGCTGGAGTGCAATGGCACGATCTCGGCTCACCGCAACCTCCACTTCCTGAGTTCAAACAATTCTCCTGCCTCAGCCTCCCGAGTAGCTGGGACTACAGGCACGCACCACCATGCCCAGCTAATTTTTTTGTGTGTTTTTAGTAGAGATGGGGTTTCACCATGTTGACCAGGATGGTCTCGATCTCTTGACCTCGTGATCCACCCGCCTCGGCCTCCCAAAGTGCTGGGATTACAGGCTTGAGCCACCGCGCCCGGCCCAAGGATTACTTTTAAATGAGGCAAAGACATCAGAAGAAAGTGTTTTAAACAGCTGAGCAGTCCCTTTTTCTGAGTATAGTTCTTCATTGGTCCATTATTAATTTTGGAGATGTGTAAGATTCTAAGTGGTTGGAGATTATCAGGTATTGGAGATAGGAGGAAAATAGTGTTTCTGAGGAGAAAATGGCCCCAGCTCTCTCTTCTGGGCAACAAG
Source organism: Callimico goeldii (assembly GCA_963573925.1). Classification (NCBI taxonomy): domain Eukaryota; kingdom Metazoa; phylum Chordata; class Mammalia; order Primates; family Cebidae; genus Callimico; species Callimico goeldii. The sequence goes on along the minus strand of CAUYOR010008468.1, from coordinate 10,149 downwards.
AAGTACTTTGCTCCTGACCCAGATTGTGAATATCAGATTTTCAGGGTCACCACAGTGTCTCCTTTTTTAATCCTTTTCCCCCTTTCCAATTTTATATTAATAATTAAAAATACTGCTGATCACACTGAAAGACTTCTAGCAGAGAGGAAGTCTGTCCCAGAAGGACAGGTTGTGGGCCATCAAGTTTATGACGACCATAAAACCAGAGCCAGATCAGAGCATGGCCTCCCTAAGTGACAGGGTTTCTGCCTCTGCCAGGCTTCCCCATCAACAGACTGCTTTGGATATTTGCTTTGGTTTGGATTTCTTGTTCTGTTTTGTTTCTTGATGCATGTGTGAATGTGCATGTGTGCGCACATTTAAAGATATAAATGAAACAGGTATGTAATGCCCTCTGCCTGTTAGAAAGACTAAAGCCATAAAAATAACAAACGGCGTGTATTTGCTAGAATGTCAAAGTTATGAGTTTATTTTGTAATGATGTGCTCCTGCCTTCATGAGGTAAACTGGCCGTGGCGGAGGTGTTATTAGTAATATGGACTCAGCGGAGCAGAAAGCCGAGTGACCGAGAGATCAGTGTATCAGTCAGAGAGAGGGCAAATGGAAAGAGACAGCAGGAGAATGAGAAAGCCGCAGTGCCTGGGCTGAGATTAAAGATGGACTGAGAGGTGGATGAGAACTCAGTGGTCAGATACGGTCTCCCCTGTTCACGGGGCTCCTTCAAAGGAGCTGCCAGCATGTTGCCCAGCTTGGGACTACTTGTAAAGGCTTGTTCTCTGCTCTTCCTTATCAAGGAAAACAGTAATCCAAGAGCAATTTTGCTTTCCATATTCCTTTCAGAAAAGTATCTTATGCCTTTCCCAGCTGAAGTTAAATGGAACCAAGGCCAACTGGGTCACACTGAGGTTATTACTTTGGTCACCAGCTTCTTCCACCTTTGGAGGGTCCTGATGGAGGGGCTGACCCCGCATGCAGGGGAACCTCTCAAAGCTCCTAACAAGAAGGGGCAAAATGGGAATATAAAGGCAGGCTTTGCTGGCCCTTAATTTGTTAGATTCTCCCCAGAGACTGAAAATGAATAAAAGTAGAGAAGAAATTTTGTATTGTCGTTATTTTTTAGAGTATGAGGGGAAAGAAAGAAAAGGTAAAAATACAGTAAGCGCTCTACAACTGTTTAGAGCTCTCTGGGGCTACCCTAGATGGCTAGCAATTACTACACACTCAGCAGTTTGCAATAGTCAGTGATCAGGCTGCCCAGCTTCAATCTGCTGGGTCAGAAAACCGCCCTCCCTGAAAGAAATTATTAACCAGTCTTCAAGGGAAAAAGAAACCCTACAATTTCCAAGTCCAGGAATATCTATTCTTCCTCTTTTTTTCTTCTTTAAAGGAAACTTTGGTTTCCAATTGCAGGTGCCCTTTGCCCTTACAAGGGTTAAACTCCTCCAGGGATATACCAGGGATTGAGGCCCTGAACTCCCTGGAGCCTTGGAAGGGAAGGAGGAGGGAAAATGTGCTTGGGTATAAATCACAGCCCTGCACCCAGCACACAAAGAAGACTTGAGACTCAGAGGTTCATGTATGTATCTTGAGTTGCTTCAAGATTTTGCTAGCTTTAAGGCTTGTGTTTGGGGGGGGAGCAGTGTTAGGTTGGTGCAAAAGTAATTGCGGTTTTGCCATTAAAAGAAATTACAAAAATCACAATTACTTTTACACTGACCTATTAAAAATCAAATATAAGGAAAAAATAATCCTTTTTAAAAACAAGGAACCCAAGTCCCCAGAGTTTCTTTAACTGAGACTTGTCACTAAATATTGTTGAAAGATAGGTATGTTACCTTTTTGTGTATGTACAGTAAGAGACTTGCACGTGATAAAGTAGCCTGTGCCTCTGGGTCCCAGCCTCACCCACCACTGCAATTTCAGCTGAGTGTGGAAGCATGCTATGCCTATCTGTGGTCGCTGGTAGAGAGAAAGGGGCTTGCCGGTTTTTAAATTGCAACCATGAATGTGATTGTTAAAAGTATTTTTTGTTTTCTAAGTTTTCTTTTAGGAAGAAGGTTCAGATAGTCCCTCAGAATAACCCATGGAGACTGGAATCTCTGTTTTGTGGAGAAAATAACCCATTTTAGTGAGACTTGTGAAATAGATCATGCCTTTATTTCTATAGAGACCAATGTCTTTTCTCTTGCTTATTTCTCTAGGTCCTCGGGCGGGAAGTGTACACCTCCAATAACCAGCTCGGGGGCATCCAGATCATGCACAACAATGGGGTAACCCACTGCACTGTGTGTGATGACTTTGAAGGGGTTTTCACTGTCCTGCACTGGCTGTCTTACATGCCCAAGGTGAGCCCTTCCTACCCACCACTGTCATAGCCTGCAGAGCCCGTCATTTCCGCCACAGCTCACTGCCTCTGTGTTTAAGGTCTTGTCTTTATGGTGGAGGAATTTTTTTTATAAAATATTTCTCTGAAAGCTATTGATTTCTCTTTTTCTTACAGCCCTACCTTGAAAATGTCTTTGGATTTCATTAGCTGGGTCCCTTTCTAATGCCTGCCAGCCACGGAAGCCCTCATAGCCTACCTGAGGCTCAGATCCCAGTATATTAAGGTTCCTCCTCGTTGTGGTTTTTCTCCTTTGTAATAGCCGTTCATTCCTCAGAGGAGCCTCCCAGAGAGCATGGGCACACTGAAATCAGGAGTCAAAACACACCTCTTTGTGCCAGGCTCCTAAATGAGAATATTGACCTGTACATGTTCTTTGGGGCTTAGCACATAAGTAGGATTCTTGCAGCTGAAGATTGGGACTATTGTGTGTAATTCCATATGTGGGCCCTGCTGTCTTTGTCTATAGCTGTTGTTGCTGAGTTGGAGTCTATGACTGTAGTTTGCTGATTGCTGTGCTCTTTCTCTTCCAATCTTCTTTTAGAGCGTGCACAGTTCAGTTCCTCTTCTGAACTCAAAGGATCCTATAGACAGAATCATCGAGTTTGTTCCTACAAAGGCCCCATATGACCCTCGATGGATGCTAGCAGGCCGTCCTCACCCAAGTATGTATATGTTTGAGGACCTGGCTCTCAGCTTTTAGCCTTCTTCTCAATCGCTATCCAATTCTGAACAATTGCATGTGACTAAGAAAACAGAGCTAAGTACCTAGAAATGAGAAAGACCTGAAAACGAGCCCTCTGAAGAAAAAGGTGGGAAATCCTTCATGAACAAATGAAAAATAAAATGAGATTTCCCAATCACCATTGAGTCAAGCAATGTAGTCACTAAACATTTCTTCTGGTTATTTTGTTCTTAAAGCACTTACTACTTGATGGGTTCAAAGACTTTAAAACAGTTCAATATAAGCCATAAAATCATAGAATTATAGGACTAGAATCTTCAGTCATCTAATCCCTATAGCCAAAAGAGATTGATCAGTTCTGTTTTTAGCAAATGTCTTTGAGACCCTTCAGTGTAGAATATGACTTCACTCTCCTCAGGAAACTCTGAGCACCCATTCTGCATGTGCCCTTCTTTTCTTGTGATATTGGTAATGGTATTGGTAGTGCTTCACTAATTAATAGAAGGCTACTTTGTAAGCTCATTTATTCATGAAGAGATTGTCCAGAACTTTTAATTCTATAGAAACAAATAAGCCCTCCCTCCAGATATATCTAATCTATCGCTTTGCCTTGGGCCTGATTTTACCTAACTTAGAAACAAAACAGGAAAAAGAAGTAACTCTGTGTACATTCTCATTTGTCAGTCCACTTGGCTGTTCAAGCAAACCTTACTTATCAGGAGGTTCTTTTGCGGTGCACCAAATCCCTCTGCTATATTTTGAATCCATTTTTTCAAGCTATGTGAGGAAACATTGGTTCTTATTGGCATGTTTACTGCAAATATTCAAAGAAAGGCTATATATAAAAGTAGAAGAGATTGCAGAAGGTATTTTATTAAGTGTAAAAGTCATTGTGATTTTGCTGAAAGAGAAAGAGGTCTTCATAAGGAAGACTTAATAAACCTTTGTGGGTACCCACTGTAAGCCAGGTGGGACTATAAAGCACTTCCATATTCATTATCTTCTTTGCAGTTATGACCTCTCATAGGTAAAGAGTGATAACTACCTTACCAAAATTAGAGAAGTCGAGTGATTCATATAAGGTCACATAGCTATTATATTGTTTTTCTACAATATCTACATTAGGCTTTCTATTGTATAAAAACTAAATAGCCTGAAAATCACCATACTAATCTTTTCCCTACCATTTGTTTTTCTTTTTCTTTTTTTTTTTTTTTTTTTTTTTTGAGATGGAGTTTCCCTCTTGTCCCCTAGGCTAGAGTGCAATGCTCCGCCTTCCCCTCCCCCTTCTTTTTGTACCATGATTATGATAAGAACTGTGAGCCTAAGATTACCTGTCAGTGTTTTTTTTTGTTTTGTTTTGTTTTGATACGGAGTGTCTCTCTGTTGCCAGGCTGGAGTGCAGTGGTGCAGTCTCAGCTCACTGCAACCTCTGCCTCCTGGGTTCAAGTGATTCTCCTGCCTCAGCCTCCAGAGTAGCTGGGACTACAGGCGTGCCACCACACCCAGCTAATTTTTATATTTTTTGAGAGATGGGATTTCACCATATTAGCCAGGATGGTCTTCATCTCTTGACCTTGTGATCCACCCACCTCAGCCTCCCAAAGTGCTGGGATTACAGGTGTGAGCCACCACACCCGGCCACCTATCAGTCTTAAAATGCAGGACTTTTCTGGGAATGAAACGAGCCTCTTTAATTCTAGAATTTGGAATAAGACTCAGTGAGTGTTTTCCTGGGAAATATGGGGAGCCATCTTAGCCTGCTAAGTTCTGCATCAGAAGTGGGTAGGAGCCACTCTTTGGGGACTGTGAAGCACAACTGTAATAGCCAGTGACTCCTCCCACCTCTAGCAGGAGGGTTTTTAAAGAAGAAAACATTTCCATCTTGAAGTTAATTCTGTAGTTCCAAATCCCTGTTACTGAAGTAAGAATTAGAAAATGATTCAAGAATATAAAGCTAAAATTCAGTATTCTGATGAACCTAGAAATTTGGTTTAGAACCTTCATCAAAATTTGAGCCCCTCTTTCATGGGTGAACAGAAGTATGTCTGTATAGGGGGGCGTTATCCTGGCCATTATTAATGAGATCTACAGAATAAAATGAAATTTGTGATAAACTAAGTTTTCTGTTTTTTGGATAATATTTTTTCATCATCTCCCTAGTAATTCATCCTGCTGTCTATGTGCAGCTAACACTCGCTCCCAAATCGAGTGACTTCAGATTTTAATTTAGTGGAAGCGTTAAAGAAAGCAGATGATTCCCAGTGATAAGTTAAAGCAGATATCTTCTAGGTGAAAAGTTAAAGTCATTTATTAGAGGAGATAGTGCTGTGATATTCTTCAAACTGACGCCCAACACGAGACCAGAATCTAAACGATCGGCTTTGGGCTCACGATGGAGAGATAATTTTGAAATGGATGATCACATTTTACACTGGGGCCATAGAGGCAAGGAATGTAGAACACAGTAATTACAAGTTTAGTCTTGATAAAACACTCTCCATCCTGTTTAAGTCAGCAGAGGTTAGCTTGCTCAGATCTCCACTTTTAATTGGTTTTGGACTTGGGTTTTTAGAGAGTGGAGGGCCATGTTCAAATTAGAAGAATCACTGAAAACTGTGAGCTGAGAGGGCAAACTATGAAACAGTTATTTGCAGAAGCTTTTATGGGGCTTTGGTCAAACAGTCATACCTGTGGAACAAAAGTTTTTTTCTTAAACTAACATGTTAAAAGTTTTGGGGCTTGCCAGTGAAGGAAATTCTATGTGCAAAGAAGATTAATGGCATTAAGTATGTGCATCTTAACTGTTGTATTTTTACTATCTGTCAAGAATATGTGACCCTTTTTTGTAGAAAGATTATACTTTATCAGCTGTTTAATAAAGTAGATACATCTTGTTGCTTTCGTAGCAGAGAAACTGAGTCCCTATTTTTCCCCTCCACATTTGGATCCTTATCTGATACTTAATACTTATTATTTGGCTGTTTTCAACCTTTGGTTAAAAGAAAGTCAGTGGAATCAAACAAAATTGTAAGGCAAGTTTTAAAATAGAAATAGACATTTTGAAAATATCTTTAATGACTTGGCTGCCTTTTGACAAATGTTTGTAGTGTCTTCAAAAAAGTCAAGTTATTTATTTAAAAGCATGCAAACTCTCTCTGCTAGCTGAACCCCATCGCTTAACAATAAATGATGCTTTTGCTGATAAATGATTCTTTTTATGCAGACTAGCAAATGAAATAGGAGATGATGTCTGAAGACAGATGAACATTCAGCTGCCTAACGCTTCCATCTATTATAATACGGTTAAAAACAACAAACTCCCCCCAAATAATCCCCCAAACCACCTTAAATTCATCAGTTCCAGTACACTGTCAATGGATTGACGGTCCTTATTCTCTGTTTTCTTTCTTTCCCTTCTGTAGCCCAAAAAGGTCAATGGTTGAGTGGCTTTTTTGACTATGGATCTTTCTCAGAGATTATGCAGCCCTGGGCACAGACTGTGGTGGTTGGTAGAGCCAGGTAAGAGCTCTTTTGTTTTGGCAGCTCTTTTTCCTCCCGACTAAAAATAAAGGAAAGAGTCATGGCTATATGGCTATAGACCAATAATGTTCTCTTTGTCTGAACTTTATAAGAACATTGGATTATAGCCATGCCCAAGGCAGAATAACTAGAATACTAGTTCTCAGTTGCCATTTTGTATGTCACTCAAATGATGCATTTCATCTGAAGGCAAATTTTGACAACATTTTCCTTTTTATAATGCTTCAAGAAACACTCTTTGGGAGCTCTAAAGCCCAACTACAATAGCCAGGGCCCACTAATGAATTTCCCTCTCCCTAAGACCATTTTCTTTCAGGAATAGGTGACAAGTGAATCAGAGACTCAGCTGCTTTTATATGTAACTGAAGAGAAGTTCTTCATGGCACTGAGATTATTTAAGTGACAAATATACTATATTGGATTATAATCAGATTTGAATTGCCCCCTTCCCCCGCAAAAAAAGTTTACCTGAAACAGGAGTGAGTAAAATAAGCTGGATAAGTTGCTAAGATACCTATATTTGTCAATTGGGAAATTGAAGTTTCTATTAAATTTTAATACCCACTCTAAGAAGTGCTTCACTCAACCTCAAGCTCTGCACAAAATAATCTGTAGCCCTGGCTATAACGAGCACCTACCATGACTGATCTTAATCTACCTCTGCACTGCAGAGACCTGCTGCTGAGGGACGGAATCTGGAGCTCACCTTCCTCTGGGGGCAATCAGTTTTCCTTATCTTGGTGAAAAGTGGCACCTGCTCAAGATTCTCAAACATGCCACATTGGGTTCAGATTTAGATTCTAGCCTTGAAAATAATTCTAGGCTCTGTGGTTCTCAGTACAGCAGGTCAGCACGCCTCATGCTGCCTGTGACAAGGAGCCATCAGAGGGCAAATCCCACAGACAGGGTCTTCCTCTGTGACTCTGAATAGGATTCTGGCCTGGAGTCAGCTCAGACTGAATGTCCTAGAGCCCACCTGTCCATTTTCTTTCAACTCTCAGGTCTTTTGTCTCACCCCAGGCTTCTTGGTCCCAGTGAGAAGTATTCTCTGTGCCTGGTAAAAGTCCTACTGGGGAGCTGGAAGTAGGAGATGCACTGGAGTGAGAACGCTGATACTCAGCACCTGTATCAGCTTGTTAGAGAGCTTTCTCACAGCATGCTAAGACCAACTTTTTTGAGATTTCTCTCATCTATTCTGCTTCAGTTTTCCTGTCTGAAGAAGAATGACAGATTTTAAATCTCAGAAAGCCAAACATTTGTTAAGTTCTTTAAGAGCCTCCCATGGGAAATAAGAGAATAATACTTCACCCTTATGATTAGAAGAATAGGGATTGGTTTGCAACTAAGATCAGTCAAGCTTGGCTTTGGTTAGCTCTGCCATTGTGTATTGCAACACTCACTCTGACTTCCTCCTTTCTTTCCATTTGAAAAGTTCTGGACTTCTTACTCCAAACACATACACATACTCACAAGTATATAAAACACAAATGGAGCTCTAGCTTCTTTCAAAAGCAATGGCATTTCGAGAAATAAATATAAATGTATTCTTCTGGGATTGTTACTGTAAGTGCTGCCAAAACTCATCTTTGGTATGTATGTTTGGAATATGTGTGCTATTGGCTGTAAATTGTCTTTTATTATTCCATGGCACCTTGTCCAGGGACACACTATAAAACAAGATGTAGCATCTTCATGTGCTAGCCTGATAAAATTTATATGAAGTATAATAGAAAACAGAAGTTGTTCTGAGCTGTTTTCAAGTTCAATAAATAACTGTAATACTCGGATAAAGATGTTCTTTATTAGGTCACATGGGCCCTAATATATAAGTTATAAGTTACCGATTTAGGGTGGCTTTTGCAATTACAAGTTTCCAGTTGGATTGTTAATCATTGTGAACAGAAATATTTCTAAACCCTCCTGTGTACCTCCTGCTCGTTGTCTTGTTGTCTAGAGGGCTTTTGATTCTGATTCAGTGCAGGCAAGTGACAAGGGGGTGGGTGGTCTCCACTCAGGCCCTTGTCAGGCCTCTTGTGATGACAGGAATCCATTTTCACTAGCCAATTTAACAACCAAAGGCCATCCTTCATGGAAAAGTTTGTTATGGAGATGCTGTGGGGAATGAAAGACTATAACCCATCCCAGCCCCAACCCCAAGTAATGCAACAGTGAGAATGAAGACTGAATCACATTTTCCAGGGTAAATATTCACCCTATACTTTGTCTTGCTCTCTGATTTTTCCTAGAAAATCTTTTTGAGGACTGAATTGGGAGGTCATCATGGAGTATAGATGCAGAGGCTGTGAGCTCCTACACAGTTTTTAAAATTCACCTAGCTTTGAGATTAAATATATATTTCTAATATAGATTTCACCATGATTACTACTAAAAAATTATCCTTGTCCCATTGCTCTTTTTCAATGAAGGAGAAAGTTAAGGTCTTGTTGATACACTTCCCTACTCTAGGCATGTGTTTTTCATCATCCTTATAACATGCCCACATACTCCCTATCCATATGCCCAATAGTATGACCTATTGTACCCTCAAATCTTATCTGGAACCACATTATTAATATTCCATAGAAAACTACAGCTCCATTTCAGCAAGGTCAGCACTCATTAAAAGTTATTGCAAGTCTCAGATTCCTACTGCCTTTCAGACCATTTTCTACCATCTTCGCCAAGGAAATGCTCTAGAGTGAACTGAGAAATTTCATTTGGCAGCCCCAGAGGTAGGGATATGTATATATGCTAGGCTGTTGAGTCTAAATGCAGAGGCTCCCCTAGAACAGCCCTTGGTTTGAATTTATCTTGTGTTGGGACATTTCAGAATAGGAGAGATTCTGAGTGTGGTTTCCCACCATATTTAGAGAGTAAATATCACATCTGTAGAGTGTCACATTTAACTCCTAGAAGAATCAGATTCCCCATGCTCTGTCTCTGTGTTTTTAGTTTCTTCCCCAATGTCTTGATGTGGGATTGGAAAACAAATGGCTAGCTATAATGCTGACATACATTGGGTTCTTACGTGGCTCATTTTTTATCAGGCTAGGAGGAATACCTGTGGGAGTTGTTGCTGTAGAAACCCGAACAGTAGAACTAAGTATTCCAGCTGATCCAGCAAACCTGGATTCTGAAGCCAAGGTAGGTCACCTCAAGTATACTGTGAGCCTGTGCTTGGAGGGTTTTTCCCTTCGTAGTGCCTGTGGATATAGAAGGAGCATTGCAAACCATCAGTTTTAGAGGGAAGGGCATTAGCAGCCTTGAATGATTTTAGAACATCATGTGCTCACTTTAAGATGACTCTAGGCCGGGTGCGGTGGCTCAAGCCTGTAATCCCAGCACTTTGGGAGGCCGAGGCAGGTGGATCACGAGGTCAGGAGATCGAGACCATCCTGGTCAAAATGGTGAAACCCCATCTCTACTAAAGATACAGAAAATTAGCTGGGTATGGTGGCTCGTGCCTGTAATCCTGGCTACTCAGGAGGCTGAGGCAGGAGAATTGCCTGGACCCAGGAGGCGGAGGTTGCGGTGAGCC
>CAUYOR010008467.1:0-17385 GCA_963573925.1 Callimico goeldii | reverse complement strand
TTGGGTTAGAGGCCCAATTTAGGAGAATTAGAGTCCCTCCTAAACCACAGAGGGTTAAAGGCTCCTTTTTTTTTTTTTTTTTTTTTGAAATGGAGTCTTGCTCTCTCACCCAGGCTGGAGTGCAGTGGTGCGATCTCAACTCACTGCAATCTCTGCCTCACAGGTTCAAGCAATTTTCCTGAGTAGCTGGGATTACAGGTGCCCACCACTACACCCAGCCAATTTTTGTATTTTTAGTAGAGATGGGGTTTCACCATGTAGGCCAGGCTGGTCTTGAACTACTGACCTCGTGATTTGCCTGCCTCAGCCTCCGAAAGTGCTGGGATTACAGGTATGAGCTACTGCACCTGGCCAGGCCCCTCTTAACAGAAGACAAGGACACTTGACTAAACTTCGGTTCAAGGCCCAATTTAAGAAAGTTAGAGTCCTTCCTAAGATTTATGGGGTTAGGCTGTGTGCACTGGCTCACATCTATAATCCTAGCACTTTGGGAGGCTGAGGCAGGAGAATTACTTAAGCTCAGGAGTTTGAGACCAGCCTGGGCAACATAGTGAGACTCTGTCTCAATTTATTGAAAACAAAACAAAAAATATTTATGGGGTTAGAGGCCTCCCTCAGTAAAGTCCCCCTTAGTTAAAAATGGATTTGGCACTATGGAATGTTAACCACCATTCTCTTTGGGTTAATCAGCCTAGCAATCTTTGCTGATGGCTATGGGCGACAGGATTAGGCAAGTATAGAATCACAGGATATGGGGAGTTTTTTCCTCCCCAAAGGGAGAAACTTGAGAGTTGATGTGATGGGACTGCAGGAAAAAGATCCCTTCCTGACTCACAAGCAGCCACCTGAGGCTTTGATCCAGTGTCACTGCAATGCGTGGGTCTTTCTCTGGGTTCCCTGAGCTCCTCACCTTCCCCACCCCACTGCAGGCAATGCTTCTCTCTCTGTCTCCATTCCCTTTCCTATCTTTTCTGTACTCAGAGCAACTTTCCGCTCTTCCTTTTTGCCCAGAGACCACATGTTGAAATTATTTGTTGATCATTCCACCCCAATCTGAGTGGATCAAAGATGACAGGGCCCAACCAGAGACAAGTTTGAGCCTTGTCAGTTAAATATTGGCCACTAAGGGGATTCATGCTTGTAATCCCAGCACTTTGGGAGGCCGAGGCAGGCAGATCACCCAAAGTTAAGGTCAGGAATTTGAGACCAGCCTGGCCAACATGGTGAAACCCCATCTCTACACGTGACACGTATTTGCTCTGTCTGGAATGGGAAATGTTAATTTGGTTCCCCCATCAGCTAGTTGGGTGGCATCTTGCAAAATTGAGAGGTTTTTACCTATGGGTCATGAAATGGAAAATGATTTTCTTTTATTTCTTGTGTGTGTGTGTGTGTGTGTGACACAGAGTCTCACTCTGTTGCCTAGATTGGAGTGCAATGGTGTAATCTCTGCTCACCACAACCTCTGCCTCCCTGGTTCAAGTGATTCTCCTGCCTCAGCCCCCCGAGTAGCTGGGATTACAGGCATGCACCACTATGCCTGGCTAATTTTTGTATTGTTAGTAGGGACAGGGTTTCACTATATTGGCCAGGCTGGTCTGGAACTCCTGACCTCAAGATCCACTCACTTAAGCCTTTCAAAGTGCTGGGATTATAGACATGAGCCACCACAACTGGCAATGATTTTCCTTTGTATTGTGGTTAGGGCCCCAGGACTACAGTGCAGCAAGCAGGGTTGCTAGGGCCACTCAGGAAATGGGAACCAGGTCAGGTGTGGTGGTTCATGCTTGTAATCCCAGCACTTTGGGAGGTCAAGGCAGGCAGATCACCCAAAGTTAAGGTCAGGAATTTGAGACCAGCCTGGCCAACATGGTGAAACCCCATCTCTACAAAGTACAAAAATTAGCCAGGTGTGGTAGTTTGCCTCTGTATTCCCAGCTATTTGGAAGGCTGAGGCAGGAGAATAACTTGAACCTGGGAGGCGGAGGTTGCAGTGAGCTGAGACTGCACTCCAGCTTGGGTGACAGAGCAAGACTCTGTCTCAAAAAAAAAAAAGAAAAAAAAGGAAAAGGGAACCCCAGAAACCTGGCATGCTGGCAAAAGGGTAAGAGTTTCTTACCAGTCAGACTTCTGGCCTCTCTTTCTGTGTGCAAACTGGTTGTGGGAGCAATAGAAATCATTGTCTTCTCTGCAAATTTTTGATTAATGAGAAAAAGGATTCATGAGGCTAGTCTTAAACTGTAGCAAATCTGGTGTACTTTGTGCTATGAATTTGTCTTTCTGTATTGTTCTGTCATAAAAAAGAGTACCTTAGGATGGAACATGGACTTAAGGACCTCATAAGCCTGTTATTCTAACCAGCCCAGAAAACTGGTCAGTTACAAACTTCGTTGGCAGTCCCTGAAACAAAAACTGGATAGAATTTCCCTCTTGTTTTATGTCCTAAGAAGCTTGACCTTGTAACCATGTGGTGGTACTTTCTCTTGGTTTCTACCATCCAGAGGACAGGAATTTTGGAGTTCATGTCATAGTTAGCTCTTAAAATTATCTTGAGCAGTTAAAAGCCTTTGCAAACTCAAAATCGATTGCTCTAGCTTCCTTCTGGAAAGAGCAATGGAAACTGCCTAATGCTGTGGCTTAGTAGCTAAGGTTTTGTCTTTTCACAGTGGTAACCTGGGTTCAATTTTCAGTTTACAGAATTAATACTTTCTGGTTGATATTTGTGTGACCTTTGCCACTTGTTGATTTCCTTCTTCTCCATGTACAACTTCTGACTTCCCATCTTGAATGTTTTCTTCTCTGAGAACCTGGGAGGTTACCTTTGGTAAAGTTCAAAAGCCAGAAAAATAGGCTGTTTGGCCTGGCTAGAGTCTAGTAATAAGAGATTTGGTTAAAAGTCAGCTTAATTAAAAGCAGATATCCAAACTATGCATGTATTAAAAGGTCTTTTTTTCTCTCTCTCTTCTTGGATCTTATTTTTCTGAAGAAAAAGCTCTTTTATTCTCAGTCAACTGAATTGTTTTTAAAGTATACTCTTTTAAACAAAATTTCTTTCTACCTGGTTTCTCCAAAATTTGAAAACTGTTTGTGAGTATTCTTACTTATGACGATATAGTTATTTAAGTTATATAAGTGCAATGAGAATCTGTCTTCTTTTGTAACGGAACACAACTGGAGATAATGGTTATTTTATCAAAGCTTTGACTGGAAAGGCATGCTTTCAGATACAAACAGACTCTTCTAAGGAATTGAAGTTGACTTATAGAGCCAATAAAACCCCCCTGGGGGCTGGTTGCAGCTGCTCATGCCTATAATCCTAACACTTTGGGAAGCTGAGGTGGGTGGATCACCTGAAGTCAGGAGTTCAAAACCAGGCCAACCAACATTGTGAAATCCCGCTTCTACTAAAAATACAAAAATTAACCGGGCATGGTGATGCATGCCTGTAATCCCAGCTACTAAGGAGGCTGAGCCAGGAGATTCACTTGAACCCAGGCCACGGAGGTTGCAGTGAGCCAAGATGGCATCACTGCACTCCAGCCTGGGTGATGGAGTGAGACTTTGTCTCCAAAAAAAACAAAAAACCCTTGGGGAAAATGTTCTCATACCTTGTCAACACAGTCCTTGTACAGGGTTCCTGACCTATGGTAAGTAAAAAATGTCACTTTCTGGCCAGGTGCAGAGGCTCATGCCTGTAATCCAGCACTTGGGGAGGCTGAGATGCATGGATCACCTGAGGTCAGGAGTTCAAGACCAGTCTGACCAACACAGAGAAACCCCATTTCTACTAAAAATAAAAAATTAGCTGGGCATTGTGGCACATGCCTGTAATCCCAGCACTTTGGGAGGCTGCGCCATTGCAGTCCAGCCTGGGCAATAGAGTGAGACCCTGTCTCTAAAAAGTATGTAACTTTTTTTTTTTCTGAGATGGAGCCTCCCTCTATTGCCCAGGCTGGAGTGCAATGGCATGATCTCAGCTCACTGCAACCTCTGCCTCCCGGGTTCAAGCAATTCTCCTGCCTCAGCCTCCTGAGTAGCTGGGACTACAGATGTGCACTACCACACCCAGCTAATGTTTGTATTTTTAGTAGAGATGGGGTTTTACCACATTGGCGAGGCTGGTCTCAAACCCCTGACTTTGTGATCTGTCTGCCTCAGCCTCCTAAAGTGCTGGGATTACAGGGATGAGCCACCACACCCGGCCAGAATGTCACTTTCTGACGGGTGTAGGAACCTCAAGTTATCTTGGGACCCCCAAGACTCATGTAAGTATTTGATGGCACAAACCCATGGCTGAGTTTAAGGCTTTAAAAAGTCTTATCTCACCAGGCACTCCTGTAATCCCAGCACTTTGGGAGGCTGAGGTGGGAGGATCACCTGAAGTTGGGAGTTTAGTAGAGACAGGGTTTCTCCATGTTGGTCAGGATCAGCCTGACCAACCAAAATACAAAATTAGCTGGGCACGGTGGCACATGCTATAACCCCAGCTACTCAGGAGGCTGAGGCAGGAGAATCACTTGAACCGGGGAGGCAGAGGTTGCAGTGAGCTGAGATGGCGCCATTGCACTCCAGCTTGGGCAACGAGAGCGAAACTCTGTCTCAAAAAGAAAAGAGTCTTATCTGAGATTTTTTATGGAACAAAGTTCCATCAAAGCCAATTTAAAAATGAGCCTATATGGCAAATTATTATGCTTGCTGTGCTTTATGCAAATAATCAGGCCATGTATAATAAGACTAAAGCTTATTTTGAAAATAAATTAGTCCTATCATGATTTGTTTTTGATAAAAATGAGGACTGGAGAGAGAAAAAGTATGCTTTAAGAACTATGGTACACCTATTACTAGAGTCTACTCTCATCAGTGTTTTTGAGGGGTTTTTTTCTACAATTTAGACCAACCCTGCTTATTCCTGCAAATCAACCAATGATCTCTGAATGCAGCTCAGAAGGAACAAGAGGGATGGATAGTGTAAAAATCTGGATCAGTGGGCCGGGCACAGTGGCTCATGCCTGTAATCCCAGCACTTTGGGAGGCAGAGGCAGACGAATCACCAGGTCAAGAGATCAAGACCATCCTGGCCAACATGGTGAAACCCCATCTCTACTAAAAATACAAAAACTAGCTGGGCGTGGTGGTGTGCGCTTGCAGTCCCAGCTACTTGGGAGGCTGAGGCAGGAGAATCACTTGAACCCAGGAGGCAGAGGTTGCAGTGAGCCAGGATTAGGCCGCGGCACGCCAGCCTGGCGACAGAGCGAGACTCTGTCTCAAAAAAAAAAAAAAAATCTGGGCCGGGCGCGGTGGCTCGAGCCTGTAATTCCAGCACTTTGGGGGGCTGAGGCGGGTGGATCACGAGGTCAAGAGATTGAGACCATCCTGGTCAACATGGTGAAACCCTGCCTTTACTAAAAATACGAAAAATTAGCTGGGCATGGTGGCGCGTGCCTGTAATCTCAGCTACTCAGGAGGCTGAGGCAGGAGAATTGCCTAAACCCAGGAGGCAGAGGTTGCCGTGAGCCGAGATCGCGCCATTGCACTCCAGCCTGGGTAACAAGAGCGAAACTCTGTCTCAAAAAAAAAAAAACCTGGATAGGTGTTCTAATTCTGGGCACGTATTTGAATCAGCTAGTGATTCCGTATCAGCTTGATTCCAACAATTGCCCAGTTAATGGAAAGCCTTCTTATTTAGTTTACTTGGGATAATTTAACTTATTTTTCTTTACTGTTGTGGAATATATTGCTGTTGTACCCTTTTTTGTAGGAATGCAGGATAAGCTTACTCAACATTTTCTTTCTTCTTTTTTTTCCTCTGACCTCTCCTCCTCCTCATTGTTTTCTTAAATTGAATCCTTATTAATCTTGCACATATCACCTTTTGTTGAAATTCATAGTTATGAATGGTCCTTACTATACTAATGCTTCCTGACTGAGCTCTTCTCTACCGTGAATACAAGACACCTTAGTAGTTAAGCAGGAATATCATTGTCCAGGTTTAACCTGAAGAAGTTACGGAAGACGGATTTTTGTCCCTCTAAAACCCTCAGGATTAAGAGTCCCCTTATAAAAGGGAGGGGATAAATACATCAGAGGCGTTTCAACCAGAGTGACTTTATCTTGAATAGGGGCTGGGTAAAATAAGGCTGAGACCTACTGGGCTGCATTCCCAGGAGGTTAGGCATTCTTAGTTATCGGATGAGATAGGAGGTCGGCACAAGATACAGGTCACAAAGAGCTTGCTGATAAAATAGGATGTGGTAAAGAGGCCAGCCAAAACCCACAAAAACCAAGATGGTGGCCAGGCTCAGTGGCTCATGCCTGTAATCCTAGCAGTTTGGGAAGCCGAAGCAGGCGGATTGCTTGAGCCCAGAAGTTTGAGACCAGCTTGGGCAACATGGCGAAACCCATCTCTACAAAGAGTTTTAAAAAAATTAGCCAAGAGTAGTGGCATCTGCCTATAAGTTCCAGCTACTTGAAAGGCTGAGGTGAGAGGATCACCTGAGGTTGAGGCTGCAGTGAGCTGTGACTGTGCCACTGCACTCCAGTCTTGGTGACAGAGTGAGATGCTGTCTCAAACAAAAAAACTCCAAAAACCCCCAGAAACCAAGATGGCAATGAAAGTGATTTCTGGTTGTTCTCGCTGCTTATTATATGCTAATTATAATGCATTCTCATGCTAAAAGACACTCCCACCAGTGCGATGACAGTTTACAAATGCCAAGGCAACATTCAGTAGTTACACTACATGATCTAAAAAGGAGAGGGACCCTCAGTTTCAAGGAAATCTGTACCCCTTTCTTGAAAATCTCCTGAATAATCCACCCCTTGTTTAGCACATAGTCAAGAAATAAAATCAAGAAATAATGCCTTTTTTTTTTTTTTAATTTGAGACGGAGTTTCGCTCTTGTTACCCAGGCTGGAGTGCAATGGTGCGATCTCGGCTCACCGCAACCTCCACCTCCTGAGTTCAGGCAATTCTCCTGCCTCAGCCTCCCGAGTAGCTGGGATTACAGGCACGCGCCACCGTGCCCAGCTAATTTTTTTTGTATTTTTAGTAGAGATGGGGTTTCACCATGTTGACCAGGATGGTCTCGATATCTTGACCTCGTGATCCACCCGCCTCAGCCTCCCAAAGTGCTGGGATTACAGGTGTGAGCCACCGCTCCCGGCCTTTTTTTTTTTTTTTGAGACAGAGTCTCACTCCGTCGCTCAGGCTGAAGTGCAGTAGCACTATCTTGGCTCACTGCAACCTCGGCCTCCTGGGTTCATGCAATTCTGCTGCCTCGGCCTCCCGAGTAGCAGGGACTACAGGTGTGTGCCACCATGGCTGGCTAATTTTTGTATTTTTAGTGGAGACGGGTTTCACCATGTTGGTCAGGCTGGCCTCCAACTCCTGACCTCAAGTGATCCAGCCACCTTGGCCTCCTAAAGGGCTGGGATTACAGGTGTGAGCCACCACGCCCGGCCAGAAATTTAAGTATACTCAGTCGAGCAGTCCATGCTGCTTCTGTGCCTATGTAGTAGCCATTCTTTTATTCTTTTACTTTCTTAATAAACCTGCTTTCACTTTACTCTATAGACTCACTTCAAATTCTTTCTTTTGAGAGTTCCAAAAACCCTCTCTTGGGGCCTGGATTGGGACCCCTTTCCGTTAACAGTTTGGATAAGTACTGATTGATAGATGTAAGAAGTCAAGGGAGGCTTTACTTCTTTCATTTTATTATTATTATTTTTTTTAATTTAATTTAATTTTTGTTTTTTTTTGACAGAGTTTTACTCTGACGCACAGGTTGGAGTACAGTGGTGTGATCTCAACTCACTGCGACTTCTGCCTCCCGGGTTCAAGCAGTTCTCCCTCAGACTCCTGATAGCTGGGATTACAGGCATGTACCATCATGCCCAGCTAATTTTTTTATTTTTAATGGAGGCATGGTCTTACCATGTTGGCCAGGGTGGTCTTAAACTCCCTTCCTCAGATGATCCACCCACCTCAGCCTCCCGAAATGCTGGAATGACAGACATGAGCCATCGTGCCCAGCCTAAGAAAGACCTCTTTATCCGGAGTAAATGGACCTACAATCATTAATTGTAAATGGGTTTTAGAAACTCAATGATTTTTGTCTTGAGGAAGTAACAACCCTTTATTCTCTAATTTTATCACCTACAAACTTGCGGGGTTCTCTCCAACTATCAATTGTTCTTGTTAGATAACTGAGCTGAAAAGATGTAGTATTTCAGGGTACATTCATAGTACATGGTGATGCTGAGATGTGACAAATGCATTACCAAGTCCCTTATCAAATATAAAGGAATCAGTTGCTCATTACTCAATACTATTTTTGCAGATGTTCCCTATAAATACAGTGGGCAATACGTTTTTTAAATGTTCACTTTAGCTTACTTTATGAATAATTATCTTTTATTTGTTGAATTTGCTGTAGGACTCCAGAAAAAGAGTCTAACTGATAAACTTTAAAGAATGACTCACTGTTGATGACTATCCTTTTGGATTTCTTCTTGACTGAAGAGTTAGCTGATGAACTTGACTTAGTCAAGAAACTGCCTAGAATGCACAACTGGATATGGACAACAATTGTATATATATTTTTTGAGTCAGAGTCTTGCTATGTTGCCCAAGCTGATCTAGAATTCTTGGGCTCCAGCAAACCTCCCAACTCACCCTCCCAAGTAGCTGGGATTATAGGTATCCTGTTTTTGGTTTTGTTTTTCTGAGACAGGGTCTCACTCTGCACCCAGGTTGGAGTAGTGCTATCTCATCTTACTGCAACCTCTGCTTGCTGGGCTTAAGCAATTCTCCAGTCTCAGACTCCTTAGTAGGTGGGACTACAGGTGCAAGTCACCAACGCCTAGCTAATTTTTCTATTTTTTGTAGAGACAAGGTTTTATCATGTTGCCCAGGCTGGTCTCCAACTCATGAGCTCAAGTGATCCACTCATCTCAGCTTCACAAAGTGCTGGGATTACAGATGTGAGCACTGTGCCTGGCTTCATAAATATTTTTAACAACAACAACAACAAAACTGAGCGAAATCCATTCTACTTGTTTAGGATTTACCATTCTGTTAAATTGTTTTGAATGCCTTCATCTTCATAAAATTTCTTAGTAAGTTGGCCAAAATGACCTTGTTCCTCTCTTCTAGCCATCTGGTAACACTCTACATGCCAGTGTTTTCTGAGCCAACCATATTCCTTGAGATAATGCTAGGTGTTCAGGATGATGTAAGTTTAGTAAACACTGTATATTATATCCCTCTCTTGGATATATTCATAATTCATATTAATATAATAAAGGCTCTCAGAGGTCTACAGTAAAAAAAAAATCTGCCTAATTTTGTTTAGCTTATCGAACTTAGTAAATAGTTTTCTTTCTTTCTTCTTCCTTCCTTCCTTCTCTCTCTCTCTCTCTCTCTCTCTCTCTCTCTCTCTCTTTCTTGAGATGGAATCTGGCTCTGTCACCCAGGCTGAAGTGCAGTGGTGCTCTCTTGGCTCACTGCAACATCTGCCTCCTGGGTACAAGCGATTCTCCCGCCTCAGCCTCCTGAGTAGCTGGGATTACAGGTGCCCACCACCACACCCGGCTAGTTTTTTTTGTATTTTTAGTAGAGACAGGGTTTCACCATGTTGGCCAGGCTGGTTTCAAACTCCTGACCTCAGATGATCCACTTGCCTCAGCCTCCCAAAGTGCTAGGATTACAGGTGTGAGCCACCATGCCAGCATGAATTCTTTCATGACTCCCAGAGGCAGAATCCAATGTGTCTACTACTGAATTCACATAGCTCAGAGTTACATTATAAAATGCCATAAAAATAATGGTTTCTGATCAGGCATGTTGGCTCACACATGAAATCCCAGCACTTTGGGAGGCCAAGGTGGGAAAGTCTCTTGAGCCCAGGAGTTTGAGACCAACCTGGGCAACCTTGTCTCTATGAAAAAGAAAAAAAAATACATATATATAAATTAAAAAATTAGCAGAGCATAGTGGCATGTACCTGTAGTCCCAACTACTGGGGAAGCTGAGGTGGGAGGATTGCTTTAGCCCATGAGGTTGAGACTACAGTGAGCCACAATCATGCCACTGCACTCTAGCCTGCGTGACAGAACGAGACTGTCTCAAAAAAAAAATTAGTTTTTGTTAATATTGTGGTGTAATATTTTGATTGCAAGCAACAGAAAAATATCTTGAACTATCTTAAACAATTAAGGGAATTTAGTGATCAGCCGAAAATTCAGGCAAGTTTTGTCCTCAGTGTTAAGGCTCAATGATGTTACCAACGACCTGGTTTCTTTCCATTTTTCCTTCTGAAATAGTTGATATTCCTAAATTTGTTCTTTTTCTTTTTTTTTTTTTTTTGAGACGGAGTCTTGCTCTGTCCCACAGGCTGGAGTGCAATGGCACAACCTCAGCTCACTGCAATCTCTGCCTCCCAGGTTCAAGTGATTCTCCTGCCTCAGCCTCCCAAGTAGCTGGTATTACAGGTGCCCACCACTGGCACCCAACAAATTTTTGTATTTTTAGTAGAGACGGGGTTTATGCTATGTTGGCCAGGCTGGTTTCGAACTCCTGACCTCAGGTGATCCACCTGCCTTGGCCTCCCAAAGTGCTGGGATTACAGGTGTGAGCCACTGCGCCTGGCGCCTAAATTTGTTTTTTTGTGATGTTAGTATGATTACCGCAGCTTCTAGGAGGGCTATCTGTGTTTCCTTTACCTCTAATAGGAAGAGAATCTCTCTCAAGGAAGCTCCTTCAGAATAACAAGAAAGTATCCTTTCCAGAAGCCCCAACAAAGGTCTTTTTATATCTCACTGACCTGAATTAAGGTCACCTGCTCATCATGATCTCGTCAGTGTCTGTGGGGATAACCATGTGCTGGGCTT
The DNA here is from genome assembly GCA_963573925.1 of Callimico goeldii. Taxonomy (NCBI): domain Eukaryota; kingdom Metazoa; phylum Chordata; class Mammalia; order Primates; family Cebidae; genus Callimico; species Callimico goeldii. Next base: position 6,495 of record CAUYOR010008467.1, on the reverse strand, counting down.
AAGCCAAATTACCCGTGGATGTAAGAGTGGAGTCAGCTTCCTTATGTGGTTACGTGTTAGAGAATATGGATCCCCTTTCTAAGAGGAAAGAGAAAGACTACTGGGCAGTCAAAACCAACAAAAATCTACTACATGATGCTGACCACATTCAACTACTTCTGTATTAATTAATATCTTGATAAATTAATTAATACATGATTAGTACACTGATGAAAATTGCTGTATAAATTAACATTTACACAAAAAGTTGTACATGAATGTTCACGGCATCAGTATTTTTTATGTGTCCATTTTTTAACTCAAAGATTTTGTTTTATTATAATAACAGTCTGGGATTGATGGGAAGGTACAGATGTCGTGGACAACTGTGGCTGGCATCCTTAGCCCATCTCCTTGTCATGAATGTATCAAAGGTGCCTCTACTCTGCATCATGGTTTTCCCAATGCCACCCATCAGCTCCTGATCCAGTATCATCCCAATCTCAGCTCACCGCAACCTCCACCTCCCAGGTTCAAGTGATTCTCCTGCCTCAGCCTCCCAAGTAGCTGGGATTAAAGGCATGTGCCACCACACTCTGCTAATTTTGTGTTTTTAGTAGACGGAGTTTCTCCTTGTTGGTCAGGCTGGTCTCAAACTCCTGACATCAGGTGATCCGCCCACCTCAGCTTCCCAAAGTGCTGGGATTACAGGTGTGAGCCACTGCCCCCAGCCCCAGCCCTCTTTCTTAAATTAGCAATGCATATGAATGCAGACCAGCATCTTTGCAACTAAAAACCAAAAGTATATTTGAAAATTACTCTTCAGTTGGTTTATTTTGTGATTTGTCATTTGCACAGACACCATTTGGTCACATATCATTACAGAATTGAACTGGTTAGTCTATATTTTCCTCATTTCCACAGTATTTATTTTACTGATTTACTTGTGAGAAATTGCTTTCACTCCATTTTCAACTTTGAAAGCAAAGAGTTCAACTAGGGCTTTGAATTAATTTTGTCTGATTACTGCTTGCTTATAATATTTACATTATTATTATTTTTTAAGACGGAGTTTCACTCTTGTTGCCCAGGCTGGAGTGCAATGGCACAATCTTGGCTCCCGGCAGCCTCTGCCTCCCGGGTTCAATCAATTCTCCTGTCTTAGCCTCCCAAGTAGCTGGGATTATAGGGATGTACCACCACAACCAGCTAATTTTGTATTTTTAGCAGAGACAGCGTTTCCCCATGTTGGTCAGGCTGGTTGTAAACTCCCGACCTCAGGTGATCCGCCCGCCTCGGCCTCCCAAAGTGCTGGGATTACAGGTGTTAGTCTTAAAATAATAAAAAAACACTATTACTTTGATTTTTTGCTTTTTTTTTTTTTTTTGAGATGGAGTTTTGCTCTTGTTCCCCAGGCTGGAGTGCAATGATGTAATCTTGGCTCACTGCAACCTCTGCCTCCTGGTTTCAAACGATTCTCTCCTGCCTCAGCCTCCTGAGCAGTTGGGATTACAGGCACTTGTCACCACACCCGACTAATTTTTTTGTATTTTTAGTAGAGACAGGGTTTCACAGTTTATTTGTGTGTAAATACAGTATTTATTTTTCACAGATTTACCTGTGAAAAATTGCTTTCACTTCATTTGAAAAATTCATTTCACTTCATTAGTAGAGATGGGGTTTCACCATGTTGGTCAGGCTGGTCTTGAACTCCTGACCTCGTGATTTGCCTGCCTCAGCCTCCCCAAGTGCTGGGATTACAGGCATAAGCCACCATGTCTGTTCTCCTCTTTCATTCTTTTTCCAAACTTTTTATTAATGTACTTATTTTATGAATTTGAATTATATATAAAAATGGAAAGACTAATATGACCATCCCATATATGCTTTACCTAAATTTAGCAATTGTTAACATTTACCTAAGCAAAATATTAATGTTAACAATTGCTAAATTTAGGCAAAGCATATATGTGTGTGTACATACATAGTAAACAGGGTAAAATATATACATATTTAAAACACACACATATGGGCTGGGCACAGTTTCTCAAGCCTGTAATCTCAGCACTTTGAAAGGCTGAGGTGGGTGGATCACTGGAGATCAGGAGTTTGAGGTCAGCTTAGCCAACATGGTGAAACCCTGTCTCTACTAAAAATACAAAAAATTAGCTGGGTGTGGTGGCTGGCGCCCATAATCCTAGCTATTTGGGAGGCTGAGGCAAGAGAATCGCTTAGCCCCAGAGGCAAAAGTTGCAGTGAGCTGAGATTGCACCACTTCACTCCACCCTGGGCAACAGAATGAGACTCTAAGAAAAAGCAAAACAACCACAACAAAAAAAACCACACAATACATATATAGCTTTTCTTTTTTGAGATGGAGTTTCACTCTTGTTGCCCAGGCTGGAGTAAATGGTGCAATCTTGACTCACTGCAACCTCTGCCTCCCAGGTTCAAGTGATTCTCCTGCCTCAGCCTCCTGAGTAGCTGAGATTACAGGCGCCCACAACCACGCCTGGCTAATTTTTGTATTTTTAGTAGAGATGGGGTTTCACCACGTTGGCCAGGCTGGTCAGCTTGAACTCCTGACCTGAAGTGATCTGCCCGCCTCCGCCTCCCAAACTGCTGGGATTACAGAAGTGAGCCACTGCACCCAGCCTCAGAGGTCATTTCTATAGTTTGTTACAAATATTGGGTTGGAGCAGGTGAGTTTCTTGAACTCAATACACTGAAAATTCCCACATAGACCTTGGGAAATTATACTAAAGTCACAAGGGTTGTCACTAATGTTTCTGGGAGATCAGGGCAGCAACTAGTGAAAAGGAAGCCTTTCAAAGGATGAAAGAAATGGTTTAAATTAGTACTTATGCAACAATGGAAGTTTCTCACCATTGCTAAATAAGCATATTTTAGGAAAAAAGTAAATCCATTTTGTGATTTATTCTTTGAGTAAAACTCTGTTATTCTTTTTATTTTGTTTCTCCTTTAGTTTTAGGTTACCGATGCTTCTCTAGAGATAGTGGATATATTCAAATTAAAGTGGAAGCAACTAGACAGCAGCCAGCACCAGCCATGCCTGGGCCAGTACCTGTGCCATGGCGTTGCTCTCAGATGCTGCTGATATTACTGATGTTTTCAGGGGTATCCTGGAGAGGGGCTCCCTGCCTCTGCCCAGGGAGAAACTTCCGGGATTCCTGCCTCAGCCAAGTACTCTGATCCATATGTATCCAGTTTCTGGGAGTTGCAGAAATGCCACCAGGATCTGAAGAGCACATTACAAGACAAGGAGAGCTGGGAGGACTGAGGACTCAGACCCTGACCTCGTCCCAAAGCAAAAAACCAATCCTGCCAAAGTGAATGCATTTTCTGTCCCTGAAGGCAGACTTGAGACCCCTAGCTTCAGGGTGGCTTCTGCCTGACTTCCAGAGCTCCAGCCAGTGCCTTTGTCTCAAACCTCCATGTCCGGGACCCTCAGGCGGAGAAGGATCTGCCAGACTCTGCTTGGGGCTGGGCTCTGGGAGCCCTCAAATTTGACACCCCAGAAAGCAAATAAAACAGTCTAAACATGTCACACACAAAAAAATTAAAAGAGCTGAAGCAACCACTCAATGGCAATTTTTTCTATATCTTTCCAGCTTTGTACAATTGGTCACACTTCATCTCTTTTGGTTCCCCCGAAAGAGCTGCCACCACTATTGGCTTTCTCTCTGTTTTTCTTCCTAGTCTCCACTTTTTTGGGAGTATGGTTAAACGGATGCATTCTGTTTCCCTTATTCTGATGAAAATTGCTGCTGACGGCCTATCTGGCCACACTGCCCTCTTAATCTTTCTCAAAGGTGGCTTCTTGGTAATCACAACAATTTGCCATCTTTCCCTTGGAGTGCAACTGTTAGAACTGGTTGAAGGGGTCCCAAAGGAATGCTCTGAATTTGTTAGCAATTGCTTTGATTCCTTATTAAGCTTGATGTATGTTCAAGGTCTCTGATTTTCATATGAATTATAGAACTATGTAGATAAAAAGTTGTGTGTTTCTTTGGCAGCACTTAACCAGTAGTGTGATCAATAAATGTTCTTTAGGCTGGGCACAGTAGTTCAAGCCTGTAATTCCAGAACTTTGGGAGACTGAGTCAGGTGGATCACTTGAGGTCAGGAGTTCAAGACCAGTCTGGCCAACATAGTGAAACCCCATCCCTACAAAAAAATACAAAAATTAGCAAGGCATGGTAGTGGGTGTCTGTAAAACAAGGTATTGGGGTGGTTGAGGCAGGAGAATCGCTTGAACCCAGGAGGCAGAGTTTGCAGTGAGCGGAAATCACACTACTGGACTCCATCCTGGGCAATAGAGCAAGACTCTGTCTCAGTAATCACAATAATAATAAGCTTTGCGCACCGGCAGTATCGCAACCAATGAGGTTTATCTGAGGTGCCATTATTGGTAATTGAAAACTTTTCCCAATACCTTGCCCTGACGACTTGAAATATAGTCGGCCTTGGCAATATTTGGCAGTCTCTACGGGGACTGAATCATAAAATAATAATAATAATAGCCAGGCACTCTGGCTCACACCTGTAATCCCAGCTCTTAGGGAGGCAGAGGCAGGAGGATACCTTGAGCCCAGGAGTTCAAGACCTGCCTGGGCAATATAGTGAGCCCCATTCTCCACAAAAAGGAAAAAACAAAAAGAAAAAAATAAGCATAATAATAAATATTACTTGTATGGAAGAAAATATAAGTTAGAAGGGAAGGCCAGGCATGGTGGCTCATACCTGTAATCCCAGCACTTTGGGACACTAAGGCAGGTAGAACACCTGAGTTCAGGAGTTCAAGACCAGCCAGGCCAACGTGGTAAAACCTGGTCTTTACTAAATACACAATATTTAGCTAGGCATGGTGGCGCACGCCTGTAGTCCCAGCTACTCAAGAAGCTGAGGCAGGAGAATCTCTTGAGCCCGGGAGATGGAAGTTGCAGTGAGCTGAGATCACAATACTGCACTCCAACCTGGGTGACAGAGCAAGATTCTGTCTCAAAAAAAAAAGAAAAGAAAAAAAGGGATAACAGTGTGGGAAGAAAAAAATAGGAATTTGTTGGGATGGAGAGGGAGACGGGAAAAGTGTGCCTCAGCCTCCCAAGTAGCTGGGGTTACAGGCATACACCATCATGCCCAGCTAATTTTTTATTTTTAGTAGAGATGCAGTTTCTCCAAGTTAGGCTGGTCTTGAACTCCCGACCTCAGGTGATCTGCCTGCTTCGGCCTCCCAAAGTGCTGGGATTACAGGCGTGAGCCACCATGCCCAGCCCTGTTTGTTTTTGAGATGAAATCGCAATACTGGAGCTAAGTCTTCAAAAAGGAATAGGAGTTTACCTGGTGAACAAGATGGGAAGAAATTCTGACTGAGAGGTAGCCTATGAAAAAGCACTGGGATATGATATAGGAGGGTATATATAGAGAAGAGAATGTAATTTGGTGTATTAAAGATGCCAGTCATTTCTCCTATTCACTTCTTAGCAACCTGCCCTTCCCAAAGCCAATACGTAATGGATACCCTATATATGGAATGGCCCTATACGCTTGGCCACAAGATCAGAAATGGGGTCTTGACTAGATAGAGCTAATGAGATTTTTTTTTTTTTTTTGAGACAGACTTTCACTGTGTCACCTAGGCTGGAATGCAGTGGTGCGATCTCGGCTCACTGCAACCTCCACCTCCCGGGTTCAAGTGATTCTCCTGCCTCAGCCTCCAAGTAGCTGAGACCACAGGCATGTGCACCATGCCCGACTAATTTTTTGTATTTTTAGTACAGACAGGGTTTCACCATATTAGCCTGGATGGTCTCAATCTCCTGACCTCATGATCCGCCCACCTCGGCCGAGATTTTTATCTTTCAGGAATAAACTGTATAGACTTTCATTATTGTTAATGGCATACAATGTAATTTCAGTCATTCCTCCTACTGAATACAGCTAATGAAGCTGGATGAAAAACAAAATACATCCTCTAAAAGAATATCAGAACTAACAAAATAGTGAGGAATTAACTGGACCAAGATTTTGGATTGGTAAGGAATTTGGAGTGAGGAGCCTAGCATTCATGATGCTTTGTCTGAGGCATTTGCTGATGCAGAACAAGTATTAGAAAGCTAAGATGTATTTTTGGCAGCCTTAAGAGCCCATGGGGACAAAAGTTGGAGTCCAGGACTAATAAAGGGTGGCAGCTCTTCTGTATCACCCTTGGATTTGGCCTAGGACTTTAAAATCCCACCTTGTAGGTATAAGGGAACACAAGTAAAGTAACTCTCGTATAGACTGCAGACTAACTTCAAATCATCTATGGGGTCCAGAAAAATCTCGAAGCCTGAACTTATATTAGGTTTGCCCCTAATTGCTAGTGGCAAGAGTAAAACTAAAATCCACTTTGAAGGAAAAATAACATCATCCTAGGCCTCAAATTGTTTCTGTAATTTTCTTTCCCTCCCTTTCACCCTTCCACCCTTCCTTCCTTTCCTTCCTTCCTTCCTT
>CAUYOR010008466.1:0-23015 GCA_963573925.1 Callimico goeldii | reverse complement strand
GGTGTGGATTATGATTTGTTTGAACGGGGGTGGGGGTGTTTTATGTGTGGTGAGATCAAACACTTTTACTGTCGCGTGGTAGACTGTGGAATGGGGTGGGGTGGTACGGGAAGGGAGGGGAGGAGAGACAGAAAAAAGGAGAGGGGAGGAGAGGAGAGGGGAGACAGGAAAGGGAAAGGGAAAGGGAGGGGAGGGGAGACACAAGAAAGGGAAGGGGAGGAGAGGAGAGACAGAGGAAAGGGGAAGGGGAGGAGAGGGGAGGGGAGACAGGAAAGAGAAGGGGAGGGAAGGGGAGACAGAGGAAAGGGACGGGGAGGGGAGAGGAGACAGAGGAAAGGAAAGGGGAGGGGAGGGGAGGGTGAAGAGGGGAGACAGAGGAAAGGGAAAGGGAGTGGAGGGGAGGGAAGGGAAGGGGAGAAAGAGAGAAAGAGGGAGGGAGGAAAGAAAAGAAGAAAAAAGAAAAGAAAAGAAATTAGCATACTGATAAAATGGTCAGGTAATTATTCTGACGGAATTTCACTGAAGACCTGTTTTTTCCTAATCCAGTTGACTACCAGCTGATTTCTGCCCAAGAGTCTAAAGATCTTTGACCAGTCTTTTCTTACATTCAATGTAACAAAATTATCTCATCTAAATGTCTTATCAAATCTTTGAATAGGCCTAGTGGAGGCTTTTTTCTCTTGCAGAATGACTATGATTAACAATGACATGTCCTTATAATTAAATAATGTTAAAAGGGTTTATTAAATAAGCTGTTTCTTAAAGGCATTGACTTCTTTAAACAACTATGCAACCTCCGACCAGAGCCTCTTGTTAACAGAATGTGCCCCGTATGAGTGTCAACAAATGAATGAGGTTTACTAATTGGCTATGCTCATAAAAGAAACTTAAACTGAGATTTTACTGTATAAAAATATGTGGGAAAATGATTCATGAATTAAGGGAAATGAGAACACAAGATTCCTTCCATGGACTTTAGGCACCTTCACATTCTTTTCTTAAGAAGATCTAGATTCACATATAAAATAACCTACCAAAGTCTGCAAGAAGAGACTTTTCTCTCTTTGTCCTCTTAGAATCATAGATCACAAATTTGTAGCATTTATTGGGCTGTTATTATTGTACCACCAAAAGCATACTCTGTGAAAAGGCTGTGTTCAGTTATATGTGGCAGGGATCCCAGAAAGAGCAACCAAGCTGTGCACCTACTTCAAATTCAGTCATGACCAGGCAAGTCTGGAAGGTTTAGAGGTGAGGTCTCCACAGGCCCCTTTGATGAGAATCCGGAAAGTCTCATGGAAGGGTCAAACAACTGGATACTTTGAAGTGAAGCCCCAAGGATGAGGACCTGCAGGCCACTGAGAAACAAAACCACCTCCTAATTCCCAGGCCAATGTGTCCCAGGGAATAGTATACATGTCAAAGGTCATTTGTGCAAGCACTTGAAGTGATGCACAGATGACAGTTTTCTCTTTACAGCCGTTATAGGCAGTAGGGGGAAGTTTGGGGGAAGTCTAGTGGAGCAGTCAATGGAGCAGGGGCTGGGTAGGTGTGGGCTGGACCATAGGCATACCTGGGAGAGGCAGGTGGAGAGAACTGCTGTTTGCAAGAATGAGGGGAGACACTCCAAAACACCTTCTCCTGCTTCTATCTCTGTCATCTCTGGTGAACCAGAGTAGTTTGAAAATATTTTTGGACATAGTTGTGGTTGGTAAGACCAAGTAACGGACAGTCAATTTTACTTAGAACTCTATTTTTCTGCATGTTCTGGTGTCACCAGGAAAATTCGTTTTACGTCCACCACTGAGTTTATGAATCAGTTAGACACTGGATACCTACCTTTCTGTATTTGTTGTTCTGGGGATTTCTGCTTTCTAATTAACAATAGTTTTTCAACAGTTATCTGTCTTCATATTCCCAAACCACACTTTAAGAGCCAATATTAACTGAGTTAATAGGTATTTGTTCTTGAAAAGAGCCTCCAGAGAGAGCAGAGCTCCATGAGGAAATATGTGACATTTCTGGGAATATTCCCTGCAGTTACTAGTGGCCCAATCCAGATGATATGGAAACAGCACTTGGCTCATGAATAATACAGATATTTAATAAAACAACCTCCCCCCCGCCGCCAAAAAAAAAACACAGCGTGTTGCCAGAGGACTTTCTAGTAACCTGTTCAGGGAGCCATCCTGACCCATCTCATATGTACTGAGACTTTAGCTCTCCTCTTCTTTGTCAGCTAGAACTCCCATTGACTCATTCACTCATTCATTCATTCACTCACTCCCATTTACTCATTCACTCACATTTGCCACCACAGTGCTGTGGCAAGAGCTCCTTCTAACTCTTCTATTCCAGCAACTTCTCCCACAGCTTGTATATCATCAATCTTTTATCCATCACTATGCCCAAGAGCTTACTCTTACTCCATGAAAACCAATAAGATGTCTCCCAATGGTGTCCTCCTGTCTTCAGCTAACTAATCTCTCTGACAGGGCATTTGGATTAGTAGGACACCACCTCCCCACAAGGATAATTACTCAGTGGGCAAAAAAAAGCACATGAATATTTGATCCCAATATCATGTGTTAAGAATTTGGATAGACCCATATCCACATTACAGTATGAAAGCAGAACGCGGCTCCCTTCACATCCTTTATGCCAAACGTAAAGGAGCCAAAGTTCAGAAGGCTGAGAGAAATGTTTTTGAGCTAAAGAGAGCCTGAAACCCATGCATCTCTTTGGTGATTTATAGAGAAGTAGGTTTTCTTGTGGCTTACCACAATAGCCAAATCATCATTTGCAATAATATTTCTAAAGGAAAATTTATTATAAGTTCCAAATAGCCTACCTTAGAGTGAACTTTTGGAACACGATCCATTTGTAAACTGCATTCTTCATTGGTTAAGCATGTTTGTATTCTAGTGTGTCTGAGAGACTCTGAGAAGTAGTTTAAGAGCCATGGCATAATTCTTACCTTTTAGTAGTTTTCCAGGATTTCCTCTATTTGCCCAAGAGCTTACTCTTACTCCATGAAAACCAATAAGATGTCTCCCAATGGTGTCCTCCTGTCTTCAGCTAACTAATCTCTCTGACAGGGCATCCACTCTCACTAAAACAGCACATCATAATTGTTTTCTGCTTTCACTGGGGCTCTCATTACTTTCTTCCTTTGTCATTAAGTCAATCAGGTAAAAGTGTTAAAGGCTGAACTTAAAAAGTTCATAAAGATGAAAACAAAATTGCTTAGCCTTGCATTTTTTACTTGTGATGTGCCATTAGGCAAGCTATTCAAATGCTTTTGGCACCTCAGTGTACTCAGCTATGAAATAAGAATACTAGTATTTTATTAGATCTTATTTTATAGAGGGTTTAGATATTTAGATGAGAATTTAATAAACCAACACACACGAAGTTCTTAAAAATGCTTGGTAAATAAGAACTAATCAATACAGTTAGAAATCATCATCATCATCATCATCATTAGTTGGTGAGAAGTAGAGCAAATGTAATCATTACATATCATTTGCCCTGGAAACTCAGAAGGTGCTCATCCTGGAGCAAGCAGAGAGAGCCGGCTCTGAGCCCCACCACCAGCACTGCTGGTCAGGCCCACTGGAGCTGGCCAGTAGCCTTACCTTCATCACCTCATCGTGCATATGCTGCACAGCTATGTGGAGGGGTGCCATCATATTGAAGTTTTGGATGTTTGGATTTGCTCCTCTGCTGAGAAGAAACTTAACGCTTTCAATCTGGTTTTCTTCTATAGCATAATGCAGAAAGGTATTTCAACAATCATCTATTGTATTCAGCACTAGAAAAAGAAACCAAACGTGGATTAGATTTTGCTTGTACTGTATTCAACACTTATAGTGCCTATGCACTTCAAAAGTCAGTGCCAAGTGCAACTGAAATCAGCTGCATCTTTTCTGTGGAAACTAAAAATACAGCTTCAGTTCTCATGAAACATTTAATGGGCACCTAATGGGAATACACAGAAGCATGGCACTGACTTTATCAATTGAGTTAAATTTCTCTCAGTGGCAGTAATAAGAAACAGATCTTCCTATTGCTACATGTTTTCATCTATATGAGTTTGGGTGTTGTGATAAAATATTGAGATTATATAAAATAAATAACTATATACTGGGCACTCTACTAACTTCACATGACCATTATTTCATTCAAGCCCCAACAGCCTGCTAGGCATAACCAGACAAATGTTCACAAGGAGGAAGATGCTGAGGTCTGGAGAGGGTAAAAATTTTGCCAACATCACAGAGGCAGTAAGTAGGCATGAAAGTTCCCATGTCTCTCTGAACCTCAGCTTTCTCATATTCAAAATTGATTAAACAAAAACAAAGACAAATACAAAACATATATTCATATGCCTACACACACACACACACACACACACACACACACACACACACACACACACACATCTTGAAATGTTGCAGTGTTATTGGGACAATGAAAATCATGTAGTTAAAGATATTAGCGGAGTGCTTGGCCTATAACAACGTTTCAAAAATGGTAATGAGAAAAAGACATTACTAACAAACCGCAGGACTAGAATTCGAACTTCAGCCCCTGATGCCACATGCAGTTTCCACATATTTCTACAATACAATGTATAGCACTTCTTACCTTTCAGCTCAGCATACAAGCAATATGTCGTTTCATCGTGCAAAGTTCTATAGCTATTTTAAAATAGACATGGCTGTCTGCTTTATCAACCTTGTAAATTAGTGGCAGTGTATCTTTATGTCCATAAAAGGAGAAAAAGTATTTAGATATAAATATGATTTGGGGATGATTCATGGTACTTGGAACCATATAGCCATGTTTTCTGTTTCTCTCCAGTTTAAAATGTATCTCTCCACTATTTTCTTTCATTCAAGTACTTCATTCTAAACAACACACACACACACACGCACGTGCACACACACACATCTCTTGACTGTTCTGTCTGATCAAGAAGAATCATTCCATTCATCATCCCATTTGGCACCAAATTTAAACAGGGAACTATATTTACAACTCTTAGTCACCAATTAAATAACTTGAATTTTGCTTTTATCCTCACCACTTATCAGAAATAATTTTACGGGGTTCACTGGAGCCTTCTAAGGTAGGGGCTTTATCATAATCACCTTCCTATTTGATCTCTTTGTGTCAAGAGCTCCTTCTAACTCTTCTATTCCAGCAACTTCTCCCATGGCTTATATATCATCAATCTTTTATCCATCACTATCTTCATCTTTTTCTGGCCTTTCTTCTGCCATCTGTCTCTTGATGCTTGTACTCTGCTCTTAGCTAACTTAACTAGCAATTTTGTGATCCCCTAAAGTATTTCACACATTTCCACTGTCTCATCAACTTCCTTTGCAATCATGCTCCTGTAGGGCAGCCCCGTTCCTTCTACATTTCTGGATATTTCCACACATTGTAGAAGTTGCAGATACTGTCTGCTGGATATTTCCAAGTTGATGTCTCCTGGGCCTTTCAAACTCACTGTGACCAAATCTCACACCTTCACACTTAGTTCCTTTCTACTTTCTCATATTCTTCCTTTTGGGGGATTATTATATTATTAGCCTAATCTAAATTTAAGAATTTCAAAGTCAGTTACAACTCCCTGCCCCTTTCTCTTCCCATTTACTCTCTGTCATGCACTGTTGACTTTACATGCAATATCTCTTGCATTTCTCCTTGTCTCCTTATTGTACCCTGATGAACTCTTATCCTCTCTTTACTACCAAAATAGCTTTTTAGCTGGGATTTAGCTTCTAATGCATCTTCCACAATACCACAGAATAATCTTATAAAGCGAAGGTCTTATCACACCACTTCACTGCCTCCATCTCTGTGGCATCTACCTTCCTCATGGTCTGCAGTTGAATTGCTTAAACAAGGCAGAGTGGACAAGGCTGGCATCTGGAAAACATCACCATGGGGGGATGGTACACCTTCTTGAAGTGTCAATTTTCTTCAATGATAATAATTTAGATGTAGAATAACCTCAATGGAAATAGTATAGAAAAGTACATAGATGTATATGCATTTTTATAATCTATCTAAAAATTCAAATAAAGTCTGTGCTTCTTGTGGGGTGTCCTAGATTTCTGCACTATGCTTTGCAGTATTTCAGTAGAAGAAGTTGAGTAGTGCTGGCATGTAGGGCAACCCACACTTCTAAGTGAAATATACAGGTTTTTTATAATTGGCACTAATTACCCTTAAAAATCACTTCATTCCACTTTTCCCAGTGAATTGAATGGGATGAAGAATTTCTACAAGATGCATTATAATGTTTTGTTACCTTTATCAAGTTAATCTTCAGACATCATCTCCATCCACAAAAATCAGCCTTCTCCTACAGCATCTTGCAAAAGGAAGGCATTTATATCATCACAATTGTTTAATATCTTTTGTTCCTTAAAGTTTTGTCATCCATATGCACCTCCTTCAAAATCCACCTAGAGGTATTTAAACACTATTACACCAAACAAACATATGAAAAACTTATAACTATAATCATTTTATAGCCTTAAATAATTTATTATTATCCAAAATTCTTTATCACGCTTATAAACAAAGTAAAAGATTTTCTTGAAATATACAAAATGTTTACAGATACAAAGAAGGTATGAGAAAATGCCCCCAAATTGTTCAGTATATGAAATAAATGTTTCTATTTTTTTATCATAAACTCATATATGCTTACAAATATAGGCCTTCTTCCTTGTTGCCAAGGAAATGGAGAAATCTTCCCCAAACAAATGAATCAGATACTTGCTTAATTCTACTATTGACCATAACTAGTCACATATGACCCATAATAATATATGTGTTCAAACTCTGGTTTGTTATTTTAAGGATAACTAGAGTATTTCTTACCACTGCAAAGAAAAGCTATCAATTAAAATGATGTATTAAGGTATTGAATATATCTTAATACAGCTAAGAAATGACTCAGAATATGAGGATTTATTCAGTAAATGTCAGATTTACTTTGAATTTTGCTTCTGGGATCACAGAACAGTACCTAACAAATCATTATTCTATGGTAGTCTATTAAACTGAGATGTTTTACTTATTAACTAAAAAAATAAATTCTATACAAGCTACATATAACTTTAGTTACTATAGGATATGACAATGAGCATTCAGTCACTTCTGAATTTACACATATACAGCAATAAATTTTAAATGGGATTATTGTAGAAATAGGGTCTTCTCCATATCTCATGCTATCAAAGAAAGTGTTGATCTAAACCGATCTGGAAGCATTTTGCCACCTGAATTTGATACGCTCTTTGGGTAATAAAGGGATTATGCTGCCTACTCCTTAGTGCCAGAATGAGCAGCTTGGGAGGTCTGCTAAGCAATGTGCTTCAACACAAACCCAATTATTCCGCACTCTTTAGAGGAAGTACTAGGTTCAGATGCTCACAGGTACTATTGAATTCACATGTACTATTGACTTTAACATGACAAAACAGCACCTAAATACTCTACATAAGCATATCAGAGGTGCTAGATCATCTCAACCAGTACCTGACATGTTGTCAGGCTTTGAAGAGATATTTTAAAGTTCTCAAATTAAGCCAAGGATCTCATTTAGACAAATTATATATTCATTTAATGTAGTTTCATGTTGTCACAGAGACACTTCAGATTCCTTAGGATTCTGAACTATGTGACTAGATTCAGAATATAATAGACGAGATCACTTTTAGATAAGGTAATTATAACTAAACCCCTCAAAACAGAGATATCAGATAACTCTGTTTTAGGTTGATTTAATGAAATACATATAAGTAGCAATGTGGCCAAAAGGCGGGAAACTATGGTAAGAAATCAAATGCTAAAGTATTCACTATCTTGAAAGAAAATAATTGGAAATGGCCAAAAGCATCAGTCCAGTGGTTCTTTCTCCACATTTCTCATCTTGTAAGTTTTCTGTGATCCTTCAGTTTTGCTAGTGTTCCTCGATACTATTTGTGTATTGGAGAAAATATGTTATTTTCTTTTAAATTAGGAAATTAAATTAGCTTTGCTTTTAAATTAGGAAACCACCAAAAACCCTCCAGATTTTTAAAAACTCTTCACAGTATTATATGTGTTTCTTTGTAATGAGTCCAACCACTGAGATTTTTACAAAATGATCTGTAAGTACCACAGTTATTGAAATAAAATATATAATCCCTCAATCAATGAAATCTAATGTAGCTTCAAGAAGCATTAAATAACATGAGTGGTTCTACTTAGGCAATAAATCTAAATAAGGACAATTAGAAACACGAAGAAAAATAATTTCGAGACTTGGTGTTAAGAAATCCCTTGTATATTTCAAGAAAATCTTTTACTTTGTTTATAAGCGTGATAAAGAATTTTGGATAATAATAAATTATTTAAGGCTATAAAATGATTATAGTTATAAGCTTTTCATATGTTTGTTTGGTGTAATAGTGTTTAAATACCTCTAGGTGGATTTTGAAGGAGGTGCATATGGATGACAAAACATCTCTAGAAAATAAAACCACAGGCCAGGTGAGAGGGCTCACGCCTGTAATTCCAACACTTTGGGAGGTTGAGGCAAGCAGATCATGAGGTCAAGAGACCAAAACCATGCTAGTAAACATGGTGAAATCTGTCTCTACAAAAATACAAAATTTAGCTGGGCATGGCGATGCACACCTGTAGTCCCAGCCACTTGGGAAGCTGAGGCAGGAGAATCACTTGAACCAGGGACACAGAGGTTTCAGTGAGCCAATATTGTACCATTGTACTTCAGCCTAGTGACAGAGTTAGACTCCATTTAAAAAAAAAAAAAAAAACAAAAAAAAAACGAGTGATATTAGAAATTTAAAATCTTCCTGTCCCATAATTGATTGTAAAGATACTATCCTAGAGAGTGAAATCTATTCATGACTCAGTTCCTGGAGTAAGCCAAAAGGTCACAGTTACTTTGCTAATATTAAGAAGGACAAAAAATGTCTGTGATCTAGCTGGACAGGCCAACAGACTCACCTTGGGAGGACCGGCTACTTGGTGTGTGATATGCTATCCATGCCTGATTCACACACACAGCTGGCAACAGTGCTAATTTGTGCAGCCTATTTAGAGAGCAATTTGTCAATTTCTACCAAACTTAGGTACCTCTGGACCCTGCTAGGACTTTAACATACAGATTCTCCTGTAAAGGCACCAATGGACAGACAGAATTGCCATATCTACACTCACACACTGTGTCACATGTGTAACAGCAAAACAAGGTAAACACAAAAGAGCCTAAGTGTCCATTGGTGCAAGACTGGTTAAATAAATTATAATCTATTCATACAGTGGAATATTATGAAGCTAGTAAAAACAGCGTGGTAAATCTACAAGTGCTGATTTGAAATGTATTCTAAAATATATTTTGTGAGTAAGTCAAAGTGGGAAGCTATGAGTTCATACTTTTGAAAATAAAAAAAGATATACTGACATGTGTGTCTTTGTTTAGGCATTATTTTCACCTGGAAAAGACGTAAGAAACTGTTAACATGATTCCACTGTGGGAAAAGATTTGTGACGAGGGTTTGGAGAGGCTTTTTAAATGTCGTCTCAACTTTTTAAAAGAGCTCCTTTCTCCTGCTGGCAATCTGATGAAATCCAGTGTTGGGTTCTGAGCACCCAACAGTCTCTAACTCTTAGACGAGGCCATCAGGTAGTAGCAAGCGCTGCCTTTTGGTCCCAAGAACTGCATAAGAAGCAGAAGTACCCATCCTAGAGCCTCAGGCCACCCACCCATCTTCAAAAGGTCACCTCCTCCACCGCGTTTCCTGGTGCCTCCAACCCCTGAAGAAGGAATTCGCCAGTCCTGTCTCCATTTTACAGGGAACGTTTTCTCTGGTTTCTCCGTTTCAGTATTAGACCAGAAGGCTTCTCAATTCCCCCACCCCGACAACCAGAGATAGCCATTCGGCTATTTGGTTCTAATCCACAAAAATGCTCCAAGTGAAATGGCACAAAGTCTAAATTGTCCTGATTTTAGGCAGCTGCCCGATCTTGTACCAAGTGATACAGATACTTTTGAAGTAGGTTTTCCTGGACGGCAGTTGCCCATCTAGGAGCAAGAATAGATTGGACAAACAAGCAAACAAAATAAAGCAGGCGCTGTGCCGGCGCGTCATTAGCGGGGTCTCCTCTTGGATTGTGCATACACCCCAAAGCTTGCACCCTTGTTTGGAGGAACACTCCACGCTTCCTCCAAACCAAGGGCTGCCCGCAAGGAAACCTCGAGCCGACCCCCACCGGCCCCCAGGTCGGAACCCGTCCCGACCCCCGAGCGCCCAGGTTACCTCAAGCGATTCCTTGCAGTCGTCCGTGTCGTCCGGCACATCCTCATAGAGCACGCCCTGGGGCTCCTTCTTTTCTTCAGGGCGCCACATCTTCTTCAGGCTGCGCTTCATTGACGCCACCTGGTGCAGCTGCTCCCCACGCGCGGAGGCACCTGGGCGAGAGGGCGCTGTCAGACCGCCAGGCGCTGAGTCCGCTCCAGCCCGAGCTCTCCCGCGCTGCAGCCCCCAGGCAGCGAGAAACTCCCTCTGCCGGAGCGCTGGAGAACTTCTGGAAGGAGTTCTCAGGCCGCGCTACTTATAGTGCAGGACGCAGGCGCGGCGCGGAGAGGCGGGAGAAACAGAGACCTCCTTTGCAAAGACGGCGGTGGTGCCGCTTCTGCCCGAACTCGCCCCTTCTGGGACAAAGTGACTCGCCCGTCCTGAGGTCCTGCAGCTGCAGCAGCGCACTCCCGGAGTCACGCGCGTCAGGTCATGGTGAGAGCCCCCTTGCCTCGCCCTGCCCGTGTGTGTAGGGGGGGAGAGGAGAGAGGAGGGGGGGGAGAGGAGAGAGGAGGGGGAGAGGGGAGAGGGGAGGGGAGCGGGGGGAGGGAGAGGGGGAGGGAGAGGGGGAGGCTAGGTACATTTCAGGATTTTTTTTCCTACTAAAATTCTATATACCTGTGTTTCCCTCCAGGTGCATCTCCTTCTGAGGGCCTCTTTGATATGAAAATGAGGTTTTTAACAAAACGCCTCATTACAAACCTCTGAGAGAATAGCTAAATCCTAGCACTGTTTTCAGGGACCAGACTAAGTCCTCATAAATTCAGGTCTCATTTCCTGTGGCTAATGATATTGATCCCTCTCATGCTTTGGTGTTTAAGGGTGGTTAATAAAACGGTTAAGTTTAGCTGGGCGTGGTGGCGCGCACCTGTAGTCCCAGCCACTCAGGAGACTGAGGCAGGAGAATCGCTTGTACCTGGGAGACAGAGGTTGCAGTGAGCCGACAGAGCAAGATTCCCTCTCAAAAAAAAAAAGACGTTAGATTAAACATAAGCCACTGACTGGTGTGTTTTTTTGACCCCAGCTTTGTTTGAGAAATTTCATAGGTCTGCTCTGCGTAGGTGTCAATTGTGTGGAATAAAAGGTGTTCCCTCTCAATTGAAGAGGCTGATTCTATGTTTATGTACAGACAAGGGAGCCTCTGAAACTGTTGCCGGTATGCTCAAGTTTACAAGTTAGAAAGCAACAAACCTTTCCAAGGCTGACTATACTTTGCACAGGACAGAACGTAGCTTTGACAGTCTTTTGCATTGATAGACTGTGCTCTCTGAAGGCCCTGGATTGTCATAATCACCCTCTCATCTCCAGCACCTAAGACAAGACCCTGGTGGCTCCAGGACCTGGCATAGGGGCACTCAGTAATGATTTGTGGACTGTCTGATCTAGGGGCTACGGTGGGCCGAACTTAGGGGTAGGCAGACTGGGCGTGATGATGTTGAGGAGCCATGAAAAGTCCCCCCCCCCCCAATCTTCAAATGGATATGGCAGGTTGCCATCAATTCCACCCCTGGAGTGGAATTCCTTGGAAGGATAATATTGAACTTACCTCATCGTGAATCCATGAATGGCTTGCTGAAGGATACAGGTGTTCACCTTCACCCTTGCACACCTTTCCTACCGGTATCTTTGTTCAGGGTGTGCAGAACAGGAATCAGCTGCACAGCCTGCTGTAATTTGGTTGAAGGAGATGATGCATTTTGAGTAACCAATGCAGAAAAGAATCGGAGGGATGGTAAAGAGAATAACTCTCACTGAGCCACTGCTGTCTACCTGACATTTTCCATACACGAGATTCATGTTTTAAAATGGAAATACCTCATAGAATATTAAGACTTTTTATTCTTTATCATTGATTACTTTGATCAATAGCTTTTCTCATAACACTTAGCTGAAAAGGGTCACTAAGGCAAAAAGGGAATAAAGAGGAGGTTCAAGTGATCATTTTGGAAGCTGGGGCAGAGGGCATGTCATCAGATGGCCCTGTTGGCCCTTAGAGACAGGGGGCGGGGAGTGGAGGTGGGGGCTGGTGCAGGGAACTCCAGCAATGGAGGGTGGAGGGGAATGCTGGGAGAAAGGTGGCTCCAGGTCAACAGCACCCCTCCTTTGTAACATTCTCTTGGGTCAGCTGGCAGCACAGAATGATTCTTTCTGCATTCTTCTTTCTGCACCCCATTGGCATCCTCAAAGCATGTCTTGTTTTAAATTTGTCTTCTTCAGCTTTAACACTGACAAATATAGGTAGTATTATAGAACTTAATTTTTCCCTGCTTTCTGCTTATAAAAGCAGAGATTAAATGCTAGTTTAATTTTAAAAAATATTTGGGGTGACTTGTTCATTTTAGGCACCTTTCAGGAAGTGTCTTCCTAAGACCTCTCAGGAATTCCTATGACTGTTTCTTCTTAATTATTCAATTATTTCCTACCCATCAAAAATGTGTCTTTCATAGGTAGGCCAGGTAGCTTGCTTTTTAAATGAACTGCAAATTTGGTCTTAGAATGTATAATGTAGATGAAATCTAGCTATTTGCAATCAGGATCTTATTTCTTCTGAAATTTAATTATTAATAGCAATAAAGTATAATCTTTTTATATCAATTATACTTTTAAAATAATGATAATTATTAGAGAAAAGGAATCTTTATGGAAATTTCCTGAAGGTAATTTTTATTATCAAACTACAATTTGACATTACGCAAGAACTTATTCAAGAAAATAAGAGTGCCTCTTCTCCTCCAAATGATCACCACACCTCTCCAGCAAAGGCACAGAACTGGACAGAGGATGAGATGGGTGAACTGAAATAAGTAGGCTTCAGAAGGTGAGTAATAAAAAAATTCCACTGAGGTAAGAAAAAAAAAAGTGTGTTCTAACCTAACTAAAAGAAACTAAGAACCATGATAAAAGGCTGCAGGGCTGCTAACTAGAATAACCAGTTTAGAAAAGAACATAAATGACCTGATGGAACTGAAAAACACAGCAGGACAGTTTCGTGAGACAAACACAAGTATCAATAGCCTAATTGATCAAGTGGAAGAAAGAATATCAGACCTTGAAGATTATCTTGCTGAAATCAGGCAGGCAGACAAGATAAGAAAAACAAGAATGAAAAGGATGAGCAAAATTTCTGATAACTATGGGACTATGTAAAAAGACCAACATTACAAATGATTAAAGTGCTTGAAAGAGAGAGAGAGAATAAAAACAAGTTGGAAAACACCTTACGAATGATTAAAGTACTTGAAAGAGAGAGAGAGAATAAAAACAAGTTGGAAAACACCTTTTACGATCTCCTTCAGGCAAACTACCTTAACCTAGCCAGACAGTGCAACATTCAAATTCAGGAAATAAAGCTAATGCCAGTAAGATCCTCCATGAGATGATCAACCTCAAGACACAATTATCAGATTATCCAAGGTTGAAATGGAAAAAAGAAAGTTAAGAATAGCCAGAGAAGCCGGGCACCGTGGCTCAAGCCTGTAATCCCAGCACTTTGGGAGGCCGAGGCAGGCGAATCACGAGATCAAGAGATCGAGACCATCCTGGTCAACATGGTAAAACCCCGTCTCTACTAAAAATACAAAAAAAATTAGCTGGGCATGGTGGCATGTGCCTGTAATCCCAGCTACTCAGGAGGCTGAGGCAGGAGAATTGCCTGAACCCAGGAGGCGGAGGTTGCCATGAGCTGAGATCGCGCCATTGCCCTCCAGCCTGGGTAACAAGAACGAAACTCCGTCTCAAAAAAAAAAAAAAAAAAAAAAGAAGCTCCAGGACATTGCTAGATAGAAGTGGAGAGAGTGACTATCCTTTTTCCTAGTAAGATGATCATGTGTTTTTTCTCCCTATCCTAATATGTTAATAAATTTTCTAATATTAACCTTTTCATATGTTATTAGATTCAGGTTGCTAATATTTTATCAAAGATTTTGTGTTTAACCTGGTGAAGAATATTAGTCTATAGTTGCCTCTTTTGTGATATTTTTATATAGCTTTGCTATTAGTATAACAATTGCCTCCCTGAATAAGTTGAAAACTATGTTCTATTTTCTGAAGTAGTTCCTATAATATTTGTATCATTTTTTTTTAAAGTTTAATAGACTTGACCAGTGCAGGTCTTTGGGAAGATATTTAAGTAATTCCATTTTTTATCTTTTATAAAAATATTTTGATTTAATATTTCTGCATAAATTTTGATAATTTATTGAGAAATTTGTCTTTTTCATCTTATTTCTTTTATGTATTTGTTGACATAAAGTTATTCATAGAATTCCTTCTCAATCAATTTAGTCAGTCAATTTCTTGTAATGTCTGTCATAAGACCCTTTCTTTCATTCTTGTTTTTTGTATTTCTGTTTTCTAGCTAATAGTTAAGTTTTGTCCAGTGGTTTTTAACGAACCAGTTTTGATTTCACTGATTTCTTCTATTGGTTTTTCTACTTTTGGTTTCATGTTTTCTCTTTCTCTGATTTTTCTTCATAATTATTTGGGTTTGATTTGCTCTGTTTCCTCTACCTCCTTGAGGTAGAATACTCAGTTGTTGACTTTGGATTTTTCTTTCTTCTAATATAATTATTTAAGGTTACAAAATACTTGCTAAGCTTTACATTAGATGCATCTCATAAATTTTAACTTGATATGTTTTCATTTGTGGTTTCTTGTTCAATTCACAAATTAGTTTTGAAACTCTACTTCTTAATTTTTAAGTATGTGAGATTTTCCCAAATTTCTTTCTGTTGTTAATATTCAATTCAATCTGGTTATGGTCAGGGAACATACTTTGTATAATTTCAATTCATCTAAATTTAAATGTAGAATTGTTGAAACATGTTTTGTGGTTAACATATGATCTATCTTGTAGATTGTATTACATACACTTGAAAATAATGTGTATCCTGCTATCATTTGGTAAAGTTTCTGAGTATGTTATTGGGTATACTAGGGTGACAGTGTTGTTCAACTTTTCTACGTGCACAGTGATTTTCTATTTATTATGTTATCAGCTACTGAGAGTATTAAAATCTCATATTATAATTGTTAAATTGTATATTTCTTCCTGCAATTCTGTCAGGGTTTATACTCTATTGAGACGGTGTCTCTGTTCTTAGATTCATGCACACTCATAATTGTTGTCTTCCCACTATATTTTCCTTTTCAGCATTATGAAATTTTCTTTATGGCATTTAGTAATATTTCTTGTTTTAAAGTCTATTTTGTCTTATATCATTATTCCAGATTACTTATGCTTATTGTTCACGTGATAGATCTTTTTCCATCCTTTTAATTTTAATCTACTTGTCTTTGAAGTGTTTTTGTTTGTTTTTTTTTTGTTTTATTGTTTTTTTTTTTTTTTTTTTTTTAGATGGAGTCTTGCTCTGTCACCCAGGCTAAAGTACAGTGGTGTGATCTCAGCTGACTGCAGCCTTTGCCTCTCGAGTTCAAGTAATTATCCTGCCTCAGCCTCCCAAGTAGCTGGGACTACAAGTGCATGCACCCACACCAGATTAATTTGTATATTTTTAGTACAGAAGGGGTTTCACCATGTTTCCCATGTTGGTCTTGAACTCCTGACCACAGGTGATTCACCAGCCTTGGCCTCCCAAAGTGCTGAGATTACAGGTATGAGCCACCATGCCTGGCCTACAAAGTGTTTCTTATAAATAGCATGTAGTTGAATCTTTCTCTTTTATGCAGGTTGACAGTCTCTCCCTTTTGATTACAATATTTATTCATTATCTCATTGATATTCAACATAATTGTTGATATGGTACTGCCATTTCAATATTTGATTTTTTGTATTGCACCTTTTTCTCATCAGTGTTTCTCTACTGCCATATTTTGTATTCAACAGTTATTTTAACATATATTTTAATTCATTGGTAGATTTTTTAGATGTTTTAAAGCTATTTTCATAGTGTAGTGGTTTTTATACACTGTTCATCTTTAACTTATTAAAGTCTACTTTAGGTTAATTCTTATTTAATTTAGTAAACTCCAGCAACTTTGCTATAATGTATCACCATTTCCTCCCCCAATTTTGTGTTATTATTGTCATATTGAAATGACATTATTCATCTGGGGTAAATATCTGAGATTCATTGTCTCACAGCCATAAAAACCTAGGACACAGACACACTGGAGTGAAGTTAAGAGCGGAAACTTAATAATTGAAAGAAAAAGAAGAGCTCTCTGTGGCAGAGAGGGGTCCTGGAGAAAATGGTTGCCACTTCTCTGGTGAAGTGCAGGAAGTTTTATAGATGAGCTTGAGAAGGTTGTGTCTGATTTACATTAGGGTATGAATCATTGATTGTCCCAGGTTTGCCATTTGCACAGAGCACAAAAAGCTGTCTGTTTCTGCCCTAATCTTTTATTATGAAAATGGGTTCTCTGCCTGGCTGATACCATGTTGCCTGCTTCCTTACTGTACACATGGTGGTGAAAAAAAGGGAAGTTGGAGCCTCAGTGTTGAACATACCTGGCCCCAAGGTATCCTTTTCTTATTGGCACAGTTGTCAATGTTCACTTGTGCAAGCTTTCAGCTTACTTATCTATGTTTGCAGCTTGATTTTGCAGGCTGTTCTTTGATAGAAGTAATAATTTGGGGGGTCGATTTTTGTAAAAAGGGAAGGTCTGCTGAGGACTCTCTTACCCTCACTATCTACCTAAATAATTTATTTCTATCTCCTGTATTATATTTTCCCCCTCAGCAATGGTAATCCTAACTGTTGTTAGGGAGTGTTGGACGATGAGAGTGATGTTGTATTGGGGACAGCAGTTAGAGGTCCTGCTGGAGTTGATTAAAGGGACCTCAGAAAAAAAGGTCCCTTAAAAGGTGTGTCCTTTGAAGGGACCTCAGAAAAAAGATGTGTCCATACATTATTCCATCTGCAGTACCATTTGAAGTTTAATAGCTTCTAGGTAGGAAGATATAAATTTTATAAGAAGTTTATAATATAAATTCCAAATATGAGTATTAAGATTACTATTGATGGAAGTACTATAGGCCACATGACACTAGAATTTAAAAACATTCTGTTGAGTTGTATTACTGGTTTGCCTCCACCAGATGTTGCTGTACTTTACCAGAAGTGTTAATAAAAAAGTAACATTTTTATTAGGATGAGTGGCATTAGATTGAATGGCTAGATTAACTTTACTGTTAACCTTGGCTAAGTCTCTCCTGTAATTATTAATTTTTCACTACTTATGCAGACCATCTATGACATAATTAAACTTTATGACTTGTCCTAAACATCTCTCTTTCTCTTTAAACAACCAGTTATTTTCATTAGGACCAGAATTTACCATACACAATTCTTTCCTATATAAAATCACTCTTCTTTTTTAACCTTCTTTCCAGGTGCATGGTTTATATCACATGAGCTAAAAGGTGACATATTACCAAACCCAATAAAAAGTCCTAGTAGACTCAGTGATAGTAAAACTTTCATGTTTACTTTTTGTTGGTGAGTATTATCCCTGCTGTAAGGATAATAATTAAGGAAAATACTACAGCAATTGAGATATTTTTGTCCAATATTCCACTTTGAGAATACTACATTATATAGTAGGATGAGTAAACCAATTCCTGCAAGGGTGGTGTAGTAGATAATTTTCATCTAAAATTTTATTCATTAAGATACAGTATTTTGGGGGTCTATGAAGTTACAAATATAATTCCATGGATAATCCAAATCTTTCTGCAAGTATGCATCAAGAGGAGGTTCTAATATCTGATAGCAAATTTCAAGATAAATGGTAGAAATGACTGAAAGTATCTGGTAAGTTTGGGGTGGAACTGAGTAGAATGAGTAGCCATCACTCATTTAATTATCTTTTATGATTTTTAGCTTAAGATGTATTATTTCTTTGCATTGATATCCAGGTAGTTCCCCTAGGCTGTCTGGGGTTGCTCTCTTAGCTTTCCAGGCTTTGACCTGACTGCGATGTATCCAGGAGTCCATTCTTGTACTTTTATCACTGAGGGGTTTAAAAGGAGAATGAACAGTGTAGGGCCCTTCCATTCTTGGGCTTAGGGAAGGAGAGAGAGGGCAGAAATTTTACCAATACCAAATCTCTTGGGTTAAATAAAGGTGGTCCTATTTATTGGGGTTTGTCTTTTACTAGTTGCATTAATTCCTGTTGAAAGTGACCAAGAAAGATTATATGCTTAACGAATTCAGAGATTTCTTTGTCTAACAGACAAAGGAAAGGCCATCCATTCAGCATTTTCAAAGGGCTCAGACCTAACTTTGAAGAGGTATTTCTTACCCACAGTAAACAATGGAAAGAAGAGTGATCTAAGTAAGGTGAGTTTCTTGGGACAATTTTCTGAGGTGTCTTTTGAGAATATCATTTATATTCTCTACCTTTTCTGAGGCCTGGGATCTCCAAGAACAATGGAGATAATACTGTATGCCTAGTGACTTTGAGATCCCTTGTGTGACAGCTGCCTTTCGTGAGGAGCCATTGTCACTTTTTAGGAACTTAGGTAGACTAAAGCAGGGAGTTATTTATTAACTAACAATTTTGTTACCTTAGCCATATTTTCTGTACAGCATGGAAATGTTTCTACCCAGTTAGTGAAAGTTCCTACCCATCCTGAGTAGGATGAGTAGCCATCACTCATTTAATTATCTTTTATGATTTTTAGCTTAAGACGTATTGTTTCTTTGCATTGATATCTAGGAGGTTCCCTTAGGCTGTCTGGGGACAGCTCTTCATCTTTGGCATGTGGGTGAAGTCTGTCTGCCATTCCTCCCCTGACATGGCTGCCTGATCAGCTAACTTGTTTCCTTTGACTATTTTATCCGTTCGCTTTGAAGGGTTTTTTGTGTCTCTATCCGTTCCCTTTGAAGGGTTTTTTGTGTCCTCATTATTATTATTATTATTTTTGAGATGAAATCTCACTCTGTAGCCCAGGCTGGAGTGAAATGGAGTGAAATCCCAGCTCAGTGCAACCTCCACTTCCCACGTTCAAGTGATTCTCCTGCCTCAGCTTCCCAAGTAGCTGGGATTATGGGCACACGCCATCATAGCTGGCTAAATTTTGTAGCAGAGATGGCATTTCAAAATGTTGGCCAGGCTGGTCTTGAACTCCTGACCTTAAGTGATCTGCCCGCCTTGGCCTTCCAAAGTGCTAGGATTACAGGCATGAGCCACTGCGCCACACATGCCAGTTTCTTTATTACTGTACAAGTGGGGAAAAAAAGGGAAGATAGAGCCTCCATGTTTGACATCCTTGGCCCCCAAGTAGCCCTTTTCTATTGACTCTGTTGCTGGATTTCTCCTGTGCAAAACTTCAGCTTGCTTATCTATGTTTGTAGCTTGATTTTTCAGGAAAATCAAGAAAAGCAATGATTTGGGGGGGGGGTTGCTTTTTTGTTAGGAAAGAGATTCTGCAGGGGACTCTTTTGCCCTCACTGTCTGCCTAAATAATTGCTTCCTGCCTCCTGTATCACTCACTTGTCATGTGATGCTATACCAAAGTCGTGTTGGAATTTGGTATCTTATTGCTGCAAAGTCTGTGACGTCAGTCTTATGATCTCTGCTTTAATGTTAAATCTGGTCAGTTGTGCCTAAACCACAAAAGGAAGAGGCTATAATGAGGTCTGTTCAATAGCCCTTTCTGTAATGTGTGGGAATTCAGTTTTTCAGGCTTCTCTTTGACCCTCTGGGCTAAGAACAGGTTTGTTCAGTTGGTTTGGGAGCTTAGTATTTTATTTTTGGTTTACAGTTTTTTATCCATACTACTGCCATTTCTCATCCAACAAAGGCAAAATGTTTTCATTTTAATATAATTATGCTTTACATGCCTTCATATTTTAAAATAATAGACTTTTTGATTGTGTACTTTTTGATTTTTCAGTTTTATTACAGACTTTCATTGGCTGCTGACAATGAAAGATGAGGCATAAACTCTTTTGTATATTCTCATTAGCACATGGAAACTCACACACTCTAAAATTTCAGTGTATTATATTTTTACATTAGTAGAAAGCTCAAGGGTGTATTTCCTTTGCAAAAAAACTTTTGATCAATCTTAATTATATAGTCTTCAGCCCACTTTTAAATGTAGGTTTATGCTGCTACCTAAGAACACAAGAAACAGTCTGAACATGATGTTTACCTGGTGAAATTTTAGGAATACATTTTACTGTATTAAATGCTTGTTTCACTAATTTTCTAAAATTACATATGCCTTGAAACTTGAACTGTTTTTCTCAATCTATTTCACCTCTTTCTGTGTATTCTTTAATGTTATGGGCTAAACTGTGTTCCATCCAAAATTCATATGTTGAATTCCTAACCTTTAGTGCCACGGAATGTATTATTATTTGAAAATATGGTTTTTGCAGATGTAATTAGTTAACATGAAATCATACCAAAATAGGGTGGATCCCAAATTAACTGACCGGTGCTCTTAGAAAATGGAGAAACTGGATGGCCAAAAGGAAGTTTCTCTGGAGTGCAGCTACCACTGAGTGACACAGAACCAGGGCAATAGCTGCGTCTCCAAGTGAGCTACTGGTTTTGTTTTAAAGGGACTGATTGAACAGCAGACCAGGGCAGAGATTTGGACTAACACTGAGAAAGCTTCCGAAAGGGAATTGCCCATCCCACAGAAGGGAAAGTTGAAAGCAAGGAGGGGGTTATGACCAGACAGGCTCCTACCCACAAGATCCAGTAACTGATGTCCCACTCTCAGGAAAGTTTTGCAGTTAACACATCCTCCACCTAGGAACAGAGGGCTCAGCGGAGGGAAAGAGCCTGCCATTGGGAAGGCAGGGCTAACCCCACCAGTACAGAAACCAGGCAAAGAACAAACAGCAACCTGGCTGAGACCGAGGAAGCCCAGCAACCCCTCCATAGGCAGACAATGGACAGACTGTCTCAAGTGGCACATTGATACCTGTGTTTAAAAAAAAAAGCCCCATAAAGGAGAAATAACCCCAACTTTAACAGAAAGGATGTCCACTCAGAGAAGATGGGAAGAAATCCAGTGCGAAAAGGACAAAAACACCAAAGTCCAGAACACCTCTTCTCCCCAGAGAGATCACAACAACTCACCAGCATGGCAACAGAACAGGTCAGAAAACAGTTTTGAAGAGCTGACAGAAGCAGGCTTCAGAAGATGGGTAGTAACAAACTTCTCTGAGCTAAAAGAATGTGTTTTAACCCAATGCAAAGAAAATAAGAACCTTGAAAAAAGATTAGATGAAATGCTAACTAGAATAACCAGTCTAGAGAAGAACATAAACAACTTGATAAAGCTGAAAAACACAGTACAAGAACTTCGTGAAGCATACACAAGTTTCAGTAGCCAAATTGACCAAGCAGAAGAAAGGATATCAGAAATTAAAGATCAACTCACTGAAATAAAATGAGAAGGCAACAATAGAGAGAAAAAGAGTGAAAAGAAATGAACAAAACCTCCAAGAAATATGGGATTATGTGAAAAGACCTAATCTATGTAAGAAAATCCTTTATGGATGAGCAATTGCTGAGAGATTTTATCACCACCAGCCAGCCTTAAAAGAGCTCCTGAAAGAAGCACTACGAGGAAAAGAACAACCAGTACCAGCCACTGCAAAAACATACCAAATGGTAAACACCATCGACAGAATGAAGAATATGTCAACTAATGGGCAAAACATCCAGCTAGCATCAAAATGGCAGGATCAGATTCACAGATAACAATATTAACCTTAAATGTAAATGGACTAAATGCCCCAATCAAAAGACACAGACTGGTAAATTGGATAAAAAGTCAAAACCCATTGGTGTGCTATATTCAGGAAACCCATCTCACATGCAAGGACACACATAGGCTAAAAATAAAGGGATGGAGGAACATTTATCAAGGAAATGGAGGGCAAAAAAAAAGGAGTTACAATCCTAGTGTCTGATAAAATGGACTTTAAACCAACAAAGATCAAAAGAGACAATGAAGGGCATTACACAATGGTAAAATGATCAATGCACCAAGAAGAATTAATGATCCTAAGTATATATGCACCCAATACAGGAGCACCCAGGTACATATAGCAAGTTCTTAATGACCTACAAAGAGACTTAGACTCCCACACAATAATAGTGGGAGACTTTAACACTCCACTGTTAATATTAGACAGATCAATGAGATGGAAAATTAAGAAGGATATCCAGGACTTGAACTCAGATCTGGATCAAGCAGACCTAACAGATATCTACAGAGAAATCTCCACCCCAAATCTGCAGAATATACATTCTTCTCAGCACCACATGGCACCTACTCTAAAACTGACCACATAATTAGAAATAGATCACTGCTCAGCAAATGCAAAAGAACGAAAATCATAACAAACAGTCTCTCATACCACAGTCCAATCAAATAAGAACTCAGAATTAAGAAACTAACTCAGAACTGCACAAATTCATGGAAACTGAACAACTGGCTTCTGAATGTCAACTGGAAAAACAACGAAATGAAGGCAGAAATAAAGATGTTCTTTGAAACCAGTGAGAATGAAGACACAATGTACCAGAATCTCTGGAACACATTTAAAGCAGTGTCTAGAGGGAAATTTAGAGCAATAAACGCCAACATGAGAAGTGAGGAAACATCTAAAATTGACACCCTATTGTCAA
>CAUYOR010008463.1:0-25527 GCA_963573925.1 Callimico goeldii | reverse complement strand
TGTACGACTGCTGAGGTCCACTCCAGGCCCTGCTTGTCTGGGGTGCACCTGTCTCAGCTGCGGAACAGTGAGGGATTCTACCAATTTCTTTTTCTGCTATCTTTGTCCCAGACTGATGCCTGCCAAATGTCAGTCTTTTGGATATACAGGGGTCAGGGAGCTGCTTCAGGAGACAGCCTGTACTTTATAGGGGCTCAAGTGCTGAGCTGTGAGCTCTGTTGTTCATTCAGGGCTGGTGGGCTGCTGCGTTTATGTCTGGTGCAGCAGAACTCATAAAAAAAAATCCTTTTTTTCTCAGATGCTGTCTCAGGGGAGTTGGGGCTTTTTTTGTGAGTGTCCATTGTGCTGTCTGCCAAGCTAGGAGGCAATCTAGTCACTATTTGCCTGCCGAGGCTCCACCCTGCTGGTGTGAGGTTGGACCTGTTGCTGCAGGCTCTGCCCTGCTGCCAAGGGCTACACCCTGAGACAGAGTCTCTTTGTTGTGGCAGGTTGCCTCGGCAACGGCAGGCTGCCTCAGCAATGGGAGTGTACCTCAGTAGGGCTGGTTGCCTCGGTAATGCTGTACACCCCTCCCCCACTGAGCTGCACCGTCCTGGGTTCAGCTGTACTCTCAATGAAACTCTCCACCTGGAGCCTTTGGAATTGCGGTTTTGTTTGTCCCACTGCGCTGGCCCAAATGCTGTTTCCCTGGAATCTCCTGGTCTGGCTCACTGTTTAAGCCCTGTTCAATCAGATGGATATGCCAGTCTGCCCTCCCAAGTCTCAGATTGCTGGTTCAACAGGGCATCCGTACTAGTGCTCTTTGTGCGGGGTGCTGTGGAGCACCGCGCCGCTGTGGAACACCGCGCCGCTGCGGCGCCGGCCGCCGGCTGCACCAGCCACAACTGCTGCACTGGCATCCCACGTCTCTCCTATATCTGGGAATTTCCCCATTCTGTGGGCAACAAAGTTCCATCTGGATATGCGGCCCTGACTCACCCTCTGTGCGTTCACCGAGAGCTTCAATCCTGGGTTGTTGTTACCGTGCCATCTTGAGCCCCTCCATCTTTTCTTATTTTCTTTTTTCTTTCTTTCTCTTTCTTTTTTTCTTTTCTTTCTTCTTTCTTTGTTTCTTTATGAGACGGTGTCTCACTGTCACACAGGCTGCAGTGCAGTGGCATGATCTCAGCTCACTGCAACCTCCATCTCCCAGGCTCAAGTGATTCTTTCAACTTAGCTTTCCAAGTAGCTGGGACCAAAGGTGCAGGCAATGATGCCCAGCTAGTTTATTGTTTTTTGTTGTTTGTTTGTTTGTTTTAATTTTAGTAGAGATGTGGTTTCCCTGGCTGGTCTTGAACTTCTGAGCTCAGGCAATACACCTGTCCCAGCCTACCAAAGAGCTGGAATTACAGTCATCAGCCACCCTGCCCAGCTGGTAAGTCTTTTCTATTGACGTATCTATAATGTTGGCTGGATGAGGTACTTTGGGTTTGATTCTGGCTGACTGCAGTAGTGTATTCTCTATATAATTTCTTCAGCTGTAATTAGTGTCAATTATGTCTTTGATTTTCTTCAGTAGCTCAGGGTGCACTTATTATTAGAGACTATGGTGAGGCTTTGTTGTGGACAGAGCTGCCAGGCAAGCCAAGTTTTGGGCTTCAGTTGTGGTGGAGGCAGGGCTGAGGAAACAGGTTCTTGAGTCAACAGGTGGTGTACACTGGTACTAATGGAAGCAAGTGTGAGCAAACTAGTTTTTGACCCTCCAGAAGGCTATCTCATGGGGCAGCAGTGGGCTGGGCAGGTTAATGTGTCCCTGGGAAACATGTGAGGCATCAGTAATGGCAGTAGTGGTGGGCAGCTAAGCCTCATAACTACAGAAACCAGGCATATGTGGCAATGGTGGCAGCAGTGGGTTGTCTGAGTAAGTCTCCAGCCTCCTAGATGGCACTTTTTGGTGGGTGCTGGAGGTGGTGTCCCTGGCTGTCTGGATGAGCCCATCCTTAACCCTCTAGGAATAGCATACACATGCCAGCAGTGGTGTGCAGGGAAGGTCAATTTCCAAGACCACTTATAATCTGTGTAGGCACTGGAAGGCTGAGCTGGCCAATTCTCAGGCACTCCACATATATTGTTAATATAAATATTAAATGCCTTAAGTTTTTCTTTAAGCACTATGTTGACAACATCTGATTAATTTTGCCATGGTCTATTTTAAGTTCATACTGCTTTTACATTTTCTTTCAGACTTACCCTTTACTGCTTTTTTGTATTTTTTATTATGGCAGAATATTTTTTATGATTCAGCATCTTAAACATTTTCCAATGTACATTTCAGTGGCATCAAGTACACTCACAATATTGTACAAATGTTGCTATTATTAATATCCAAGATATTTTTTATTATTTTTGAAAGAAACTGCATATCTACTAAACAACAACTTCTCTTTCTACCCACCATTCAGCCCTTTACAACCACTATTATAGTTTCTCCCATTATAAATATATCTATTCTAAGTACCTCATACAAATGAAATAATGCAATACTGACTGTTTCACTTGGCTTATTTTACTTAATATGTTTTCAAGTTTCATCTGTGTTATAGTAGGTATTAGAATTTTTGTTACGACTGCATAATAGTATACTGTATAAATGTTTCCTACGTTGTTTATCCATCTATGTCATCTATGGACATTTGGGTAGTTATCACCTGTAAGAGACATGTACTTTTGTTGTGAACATTTGTGTACAAATATGTTTCACTTCCTGTTGTTAATAATTTTAGATATATAACTAATAAATTAAATGAATGAATAATATGGTATTCTAAGTTTAACTTTTAAAAAATAGTGTAAGGGTATGAGGAAGTCCTATACAATTTTTACATTGATTATATCATTTTACATTTTGTCTGAAAATGAACAATGATTGCAATTTCTCCACATCCTCTCTAACACTTGTTATTTTCCTTTTTTAACAGTAGCTATTCTATTGGGTGTGAGGTAAAATGTCATTGTCTTGGCTGGGCACAGTGACTTACGTCTGTAATCCCAGGACTTTGGGAGGCTGAGGTGGGCAGATCACTTGAGGTCAAGAGTTTGAGACACCCCTAATAAAATAACAAAATTTAGCCAGGCCTGGAGGCTAACTCTATGTCCATGAGTTCAATTGATTAATTTTTATTTCTCACATATAGTGAGAACATGTGAAATGTATCCTTCCGTGCCTTGCTTATTTTACTTAACATAGTAAACTCCATTTCCATTCATGTTGTTGCAAACATGGCTAAATAGCCCTCCATTGTGTACATGTACAACACTTTCTTTACCCATTCATCTGTTAATAGACACTTAGGTTACTTCCGAATGTTGGTTACTGTGGTCACCGCTGCAACAAACATGGAACTGCATATATCATTTCAATATCCTGATCTCTTTTCTTTTGTGTCTATATCACGCAGTAGGATTGCTGAATCATATGCTTTATTTTTAGTATTTTGAAGAATCTATAAATTGTTCTCCATAGTAGTTGTACTACTTTATATTCCCAACAACAGTGTACAAGTGTTCCCTTTTCTCCACATCCATGCCAGCCTTTGTTATCACCTACTTTTTGACTTCAACTGGTGAGATATCCCATTGTAGCTTTGATTTGAATTTCTATGATGATCAGTGATATTGAGCACCTTATCATGTTTATTTGACACTTGTATGTCTTTCTTGAGAAATGTCTATTCAGATCTTTCTCCTATTTTTTGCATCAGATTATTATATTTTTTTTCTACAGAGTTGTTTGAGCTCCTTATATATTCTGGTTATGATACCATTTTCAGATGAGTAGGTTGCAAGTATTTTGTCCCATTCTGTGTGTCATCTCTTCACTTTGATAATTGTATCCTTTACTGTGCAGAAACTTATTAACTTTATGTGATCTCATCTATCCATTTTTGCTTTGGATGCCTTTGCTTATGAAGTGTTGCTCAATAAATCTTTGTCCAGTTCAATGTCCTTGAGAGTTTCTCCAATATTTTTTTGGAGTGCTTTCATATTTTGAGGTCTTATATTTAATTCTTAAGCCATTTTGATTTAATTTTTTTAGGTAGAGAGATAGGGGTAATTATTTCCTCAAAGGCACCTTTGTCAACACTGAGTTTACTCCAGATGTATAATTTGTCTCTGGGTTCTCTATTCTGTCCCACTAATTTGTGTGTCTGTTTTTATGTCAGTAGCTTGCTATTCTGTTTGCTGGAGCTCTGTAGTATAATTTGAAGTCAGTTAATGTGATTTCTCTACTTTTGTCCTTTTTGCTTAAAATATCTTTGACTATTCTGGGTCTTTGGTTGTTCCATATAAATCTTAGCCTTTTTTTCTATTTCTGAGAAAAATGTAATTGGCATTTTGATAAATGTAATTTGATATTTTATTTTGATTATAGCTTTATATTGCTTTGGGTTGTACAAATATTTTATTATCAATACTTCAAATCCATAAACAGAATATTTTCAATTTTTGTGTCCCATACAATTTCTTTTATCAATTATGTACTTTTAATTGCAAAGATCTTTCCTTTCTTCAGTTGAGTTAAATTCTAGGTATTTCATTTTATTTCTGGCTATTGTAAATGAAAGTACATTTTATATTTCTTTCTCAGATTGTTTGCTGTTGGCATATAGAAATGCTAGTAATTTTTGTATCTTGATTTTGTAGCCAGCAACTTTACTGAATTTGTTTATCAGTTCTAATAGGTTTTTGGTGGAGTCTTTAGATTTTGCAAAATATAAGATTATATCATTTGCAAAGAAGAATAAATTGACTTCTTCCTTTCCGATCTAGATGGAATTTATTTTATTCTCTGGTCTGATTACTCTAGCTAGGACTTCCAGTACTATGTTGAATAACAATGATGAAAGTGAGCATACTTGTAATGTTGCTCACCTTAGAGGATAGGCTTTCTGGTTTTCTCCATTCAGTATACTACTTGCTGTGTGTCTATTGTACATGACTTTTATCATTTTAAAGTATATTTCTTCTATATCCAGTTATTTTCAGATTTCATTATAAAAGAATGTTGAATATTATCAAATGATTTTTCAAGATCAATTGAAATGTTCATATGATTTTCTCTTTCATTCTGTTGATATAATGTATCACGTTTATTGATTTGTGTAAGTTGAACCATACTTGAATACAATGAATGATTTTGATAAATTTTCTTTGCTAACATAATATTGAGGATTTTGCATAAATATTCATAGAAGATATTGGCCTGTGGTTTTCTTTTTAAAATATGTTTTTGTTTGTTTTTTGTACCAGGGTAATACTGACATCACACAATTAGTTTGGAAATAATCCTTCCTCTTCTATTTTTCAGAATAGTTTGAGTAGAATTGGTAATCTTTCTTCTTTGAGTGTTTGGTATCATTCAGCACAGACGTCATCAGTTCCCAGGCTTTTTGTTAAGACTTACAACTTGTTAAGAATTACTGGTCTGTATAGATTTTGGATTTCTTCATGGTTTAATCTTGTTAGTTTGTATGTTTCTAGGACTGTATGCAATTTATCTTTTTTCCAACTTATTGGTGTATATTTGCTTATAGTAGCCCTTAATGATCCTTTGAATTTCTGCATTATTAGTTATAATGTCTCCTTTTTCATCTCTGATTTTATTTATTTTTTATATTTTCTCTCTCTCTTTTTAGTTACCCTGGCTAAAGGTTTGCAATTTTTTTTTTATTTCCAAAACTAACTTTTTGTTTGTATTGTCTTCTTCATTCTCTTTTTATTTATTTATGTTCCCATATTTAGTTTTCCTTCTCTTCTACCAATTTTTGGCTTGGTTTGTTTTTGATTTTCTAGTTTTTTAATTTAAATTTTTACGTTGTTTATTTGAAATTTTTGTTCTTTTTTGATGTAGGCATTTATAGCTATAAAATTCCATATTGATAATGCTTTTGCTGTATCCCATAGCTTTTTGTATGTTTTATATCCACTATCATTTGTTTCTAGAAAATTTTTTATTTTTTCTTACTTTCTTCATTGACCTATTGGTCATTGAAGTGCATATTGTTTAAACAATTTCCATTTATTTCCCTACTTTTCAAAATTCCATTTGTTTATTTCAAGTTTAATTCTATTGTCATCAGAGAAAATGCTTAATATTAGTTTTATTGAAGTTTTAAAACTTATGTTGTGACCTAACATGTGGCCTTTCCTTGAGAAGAATCTATATGTTGAATAAAAGAACATGTACTCTAAAGTCTTTGATTAAAATGTTATACAAATGTCTATTAGGTTGTTTTGATCCTTAGTGCAGATTAAGCCTGATGTTTCTTGGTATATTTTCTGTCTGGAATATCATCCGATGATGAAAGTGAGATGTTGAAGTCTGCAGCTGTTATTATACTGGAGCCTATGTCTCTCTTTAGCAATAATAATATTTGCTTTATATATCCAGATGCTCCAGTGTTTAGTGCATGTATATTTTAAATTACTATATCCTCTTGTGGAATTAACTCTTTTATCATTACATAATGACCTTCTTTTTCTCTTCTTATACATATTGTCTTGAACTCTACCTTTGCTAATATAAGTACAGCTACTCCTACTCTTTATTGGTTTCCGTTGACATGGAATATCTTTTTCCATCTTTTTATTTTCAGTTTCTCATAGGCAATATATCATTGGGTTTGCTTTTTAAAAAAAATCCTTTTAGCCGTTCTGTGTCTTTTGATTAGAGAGTTCAGTCCATTTGTATTAAATGCTGTTATTTATAAGTAAGGACTTAGTCCTGCCATGTTGCTGTATGTCTTATGGTTGTTTTATGGTCTTCTTTTCCTTTTTTCTTTTCTTTCTGTCTTCCTTTTCATGAAAATGATTTTTTTTTTTTTTGGCGAAATGCTTTTCTATTCCCTTTTTTTAAATACATGTTGTATATTTTTTGGTTTCATGTTTACACACTACATTTACAGTGTTACATCATTCTGTGATTTTCTGTTTACTTACTACTATCAGTAAGCTTTGTTCCTTCATATGATTTCATGTTGCTTATTAACGTCTTTTTATTTTTAATTGAAGTACTCCTTTTAACATTTCTTGTAGAACAGGATTGGTGTTTGAGACATCTTTCAGCTTTTATTTGTTTGGGAAACTCTTTGTTTTTTACTCAGGTTTTAAGGATATTTTCACTGAATATACTATTCTAGCTTCAAAGTTTTTTGTTTGTCACTTTAAATATGTCATGCTATTCACTTTTTGCCTAAAATTTTCACTAGAAAGACTGCTGGCAGGTGCATTGGACTTCTGTTTTATGTTATTTGCTTCTTTTTGTTTGCTGCTTAGGATACTTTCCTTATTTTTGACATTTAAAAGTTTGATTACTACATGCTTTGAGCTACTATTCTTTGTATTATATTTGCTTGTTCTTCTATAACCTTCTTGTACTTGAATGTTATTATTGTTCTCTATCTTTTGGAAACTCTCTGATATTATTCATTTGTGTATACTTTCTTCCCTATTTGTCTACCTCTTCTTTAAAACCAATAATTCTTAGATTTACCCTTTTAAGGCTATTTTCCAGATTTTGCATATGTGCTTCTTTATTTTTTAAATTTTCTTTATCTGTCTCATCTGTCCATGTATTCCAAGTAGCCTATCTTTAAGCTCATTAACTCTTTCTTCTACTTAAACAATTCTATTAAAGAACTCTGATTCATTCTCCTGTATGCCAGTTGCATTATTCAGCTCCAGAATTTCTGGTTGATTTTTAAAGTTATTTTAATCTCTTTGTTAATTATATCTGGTAGATTCCAAATTCCTTCTCTGCGTTATCTTGTATTTGAGTTTCCTCAATATGGCTGTTTTGAATTTTCTTTATAAAAAATCACATATCTCCTTTTCTCCAGGTTTGGTCAGTGGTACCGTATTTAGTTCATGTGGTAAGATCATGCTTGCCTGGATATTCTTGATACTTGTGAATGTTCATCTCTCTCTGGCATTGAAGTATTAGGTATTTTTTGTGTTTTTCACAGTCTAGGCATGTTTGTATCTGTTCTTCTTGGGAAGACTTTCTAGGTATTGGATAAAATTTTGGTGTTGGTAGCCAAGCCATGTTCTCATTAAAGTGCACTCCAACCGAATAACATTGTGGTTCTTGCCGACTAATAGAAACACAAACTTGATGATCTTGCATAACATTTGGAATAATTATCTGAATTACGAGGCAGAGACCCTTGCTCTTGTTCTCCCTTGCCTACCTCTGCCTCAAATTAAGTATTTCTCTCTGTTCTGAGTCACCTGAAGCAGGGAGGAGGAGACATGAGCATCGTTTTGGACACAAAGCTGCAATTGCACTGGGTGAGATCTCAAGTCAGCACAGCACTGGGTCTTTCCCAAGGCCTGCTGTAACCACGTCCTGATTATAGCCTGTGTTCACTCAAGGCCCTAGGGCTATGTGATCAGTGCATTTAGAAGCCAGACAGGACAGAACCCTGGAGTTACCAACATTTCTGGGGAAGTGAAGAGTAGCTAATCAAGCCTGGAGCAGCAAGAATCAGAAATTCAGGAGGAAAAGCCAAATAAAAGCATGTCAGGAGTGACAAGAGACCTTGGAATACTAAGCAGCCATAAAAAATGACTTTGTGTCCTTTGTAGGGACATGGATGAATCTGGAAACCATAATTCTCAGCAAACTGACACAAGAACAGAAAATCAAACACCACATGTTCTCACTCATAGGTGGGTGTTGAACAATGAGAACACATGGACACAGGGAGGGGAGCATCACACACTGGGGTCTACTGGGGAGAACTAGAGGAGTCAGGGGTAGGGAGTTGGGGAGATATAACATGGGGAGAAATGCCAGATATAGGTGACGGGGATGGAGGCAGCAAACCACACTGCCACATATGTACCTATGCAACAATCCTGCATGTTCTACACATGTACCCCAGAACCTAAAGTGCAATAAATATTTTTTTAAATGGCAGGCTCATTGAGTGCTTTCATATTGCATCATTTATTGTAGTTCGTTTTTATAATGACTGTGTACTTAGTTTATTTATGCTTGCTTTTTTCTTTCTTTTTTTTTTTTTTTTGAGAGGAAGTCTTGCTCTGTCTCCAGGTTGGAGTGCAGTGGCGCAATCTCAGTTCACTGCAACCTCTGCCTCCTGGGTTCAAGCAGTTCTTCCACCTCAGCCTCCCAAGTAGCTGGGACCACAGGTGTGTGCCACCATGCCAGGCTAATTTTTTTGTATTTTCAGTAGAGACAGGGTTTCACTGTGTTGGCCAGGGTGGTCTCGATCTCTTGACCTCCTTATCCGCCTGCCTTGGCCTCCCAAAGTGCTGGGATTACAGGCATAAGCCACCGTACCCAGCCAGCTTTTTTCATTCTTTGTATCTTTTTAGTGTCAACCTGTGTCTTAATATTTCAAATGAATCTCTTGTAGACAGCATATAGTTGAGTCTTACAGTAATCTCTTCTTTTTATAGAGTGTGCAGTCTACTTACATTTAATTGCTGATATGAATGGTGATATACTTTGGATATTTGTCCCTGCCCAAGTCTCCTGTTGAATTGCAATCCTAGAGGTGAGGCTTGGTGAGAGGTGTCTGGATCATGGGGGCAGATCCCTCATGGCTTGGTTGGTGCTGTCTTCATGATAGTGAGGTCTGGCAAGATCTGGCTGTTTAAAAGTGTCTGGCACCTCCTTCTCTCCCCTTGTTCCTGCTTTCACCATGTGATGTGCCTGCTCCCCTTTTGCCTCCCACCATGATCAGAAGCTTCATGAGGGGGTACCCAAAAATAGATGCCACTATACTTCCTGTACAGCCTACAGAACTGTGAGCCAATTAAACATTTTTAAATATAAATTACATAGCCTCAGGTATTTCTTTATAATGATGCAAGAATGGCCTAAGAAAAATGGGTTTATGCTGCGTGCAAAGGCTCACACCTGTAATCCCAGCAATTTGGGAGGCTGAAGCAGGCAGATCACCTGAGGTCAGGAGTTCAAGACCAGCCTTACCAACATGATGAAATCCTGTCTCTACTAAAAATACAAAAATTAGCTGGGCAGGGGGATCACTTGAATCCGGGAGGCAGAGGTTGCAGTTAGCTGAGATCATGCCACTGCACTCCAGACCAGATGACAGAGTGAGACTCAGTCTCAAAAAAAAAAATGGATGTAGGTATTCCAATCTGATATCTGTTTTCCATTTGACCCTTCTGTTTCCTTTCCTTTATTGCTCTTTACCTGACATTTTTTGAGTTAACTTTTTTTTAAGTGTTTCATTTTATTTTCTCTATTAGCTTCTTACCTATATCTCTTTGAAGATTGTGGGGGTTTTTCTGTTGTTGCTTTATAGTGATTGATCTAGGGCTAACAATATGAACTTTTACTTATCGAAAGCTATTTATAATTAATGCTGTACCATCTTCCACTTGACACATAGACAACAATAAAATTCGACTTATCCACTCTCCCTCGTCCTTTGTACAACTGTTGCCACACCACTTAACCTCTGCATACAATTTAAACCCCATATTGCAGTGTTGTTATTTTGCTTTGAAAAGTTCATTGTTGGCCGGGCACAGTGGCTCACGCCTGTAATCCCAACACTTTGGGAGGCCAAGGCAGGTGGATCACGAGTTCAGGAAATTGAGACCATCCTGGCCAACATGGTGAAACCCCGTCTCTACTAAAAATACAAAAATTAGCCAGGTGTGGTGGCATGCGCCTATAATCCCAGCTACTTGGGAGACTGAGGCAGGACAATCGCCTGAACCAGGCAGGAGGAGGTTGCAGTGAGCAAAGATGGAGCCACTGCACTCCAGCCTGGGGACAGAGCAAGACTATGCCTAAAAAGAAAAAAAAAAGTCAATTGTCTTTCAGAAAATTACCACAAAGGAAAACGTAACACTGTATATTTACCCACTTATTTCAGTTGCTCTTCACTCTTTCCTATAGATCTAGATTTCTATCTAGTATTATTTGTCTTATGCCTGAATAATATCCTTTAGCATTTCTTGTAATTCAGGTCTGCTAGTAGTGAATTCTCTCAACCTCCTTTTTAGAAAGAGATGTCCACTGGATATAGAATTCTGGGTTGGGAGCTGTTTCAACTTTTTAAAGATATTATGTTTTTATCTTCTGATCTCATAGTTTCAGATGAAAATTCAGCAGTCATCCTAAACCTTGTTCCCCAGTATGTAATGTATCTTTTTGTTCTGGCTGCTTTCAAGATTTCTCTCTGTATTTCTGATTGTGAGCAGTTTGACTATAGATGAGCCCAGGTGTAGCTCTCTTTATATTTATCCTGCTTGGGGTTCATTGCTACTTACACCTGTAATTTGATGATTTTCATTATGTTAGGATGAAAGTTTCAAGCCATTTTTTATTTAAATGTTTATTTGCCCCAATCTCACTCTTTTCTCCTTCTGGGACTATATATACATATGGTTACATATTACACACATATATATTTATGTATTTTTACATATTACATTTCTTTACATATTCATATATAAGACTATCTGATATTTTCACACCTATCTCTAAGGCTCAGTTCATTTTTAAAATCTTTGGCCAGGCAAGGTGGCTCATGTCTATAATCCCAGGATTTTGAAAGGCCAAGCCAGGTGGATCACCTGAGGTCAGGAGTTCAAAACCAGCCTGGCCAACATGGAGAAAACCCTTCTCTATTAAAAATACAAAAATCAGCTGAGCGTGGTGGTGCACATTTGTAATCTCAGTTAGTTAGGAGGCTGAGGCAGGAGAATTGCTTGAATCTGGCAGGTAGAGATTGCAGTGAGCCGAGACTGTGCCACTACACTACAGCCTATCCAGCCTGGGCAACCAAGTGAGACTCTGTCTAAATTTAAAATATATATATATATATCTGGGTTTTATACGGGATAATTTGCACAGTTCTCCCTTCAAATTCCCTGACCTTGTCCTCTGCCATCTTGAATTTCATGTGAAATACCTCTATTTTTTACTTTTCACTTCTAGCATCTATGTTTTTTCATTGTTTTTTTTTGTTTTTGTTTTTGTTTTTTTTTTTTGGAGTCTCCAAGCTTTTGCTAAGATTACCTCTTTTTACTTTTTTAATTCATCGAACATATTATAATAGCTGCATTTAAGCTTTTATACTCTGAGTGCAATGCCTGGGCCATCTTGGGCTTCGTTTTTATTGCCTTTTTTCTTCCCTAAAGATGAAACTCTTTTGTTTCTTTGCACGTCTAGTATTTCTTGTCTGAAAAATGGGCATTGTGATTAACACATAGTAGACTATGTGTTATATGTATTACTGTACGCGTCTGAATTTTCTTATTTTCTCCTGGAAGGTATTGCTTGTGCAGTTCAGTTACTGGCTAATCATCTTGAATTTACATAGGTTTAGGAGTGGTTAGTATGGATCTCTGGAAAGCCCAAAGCATTTTCCAAGCCCCTCTAAGTTGAGGACTCAACTCCTAAACTCTGCTGTCACTACAAATCTTATCAGGAGTTTATTCAGGGTTTTGTTATGTAAAGTACAAACTAGGTCCTACTTTAGGGCAGTGGTTCTCATCTGGAGGCAATTCTGCACCTAGAGGACATGTGGCAATGTCTAGAGACAGTTTTTAGTTGTCACACGTTGGTGATGGAGTGTGTACTGGCATGTAATGAGTGGAGCCAGGGATGCTGCTACATATCCTAAGATGCAAAGGATGCCCCCACTCCTCAAAAAACTCTCTTGTCCAAAACGTCAACACTGCCTGGGAGAAACCCTGCTCTAGAGAAAACCCTGCTCCTTAGATGTGGCCTTTCTGGCACCTCAGCTGGGTGCCAGGGGAATTAATCAGCCATTATGATCTCTCTCCACTCTGGCGGAGCTGAAAATCCACCGTGCCCCAGCACTGCTCGTCCTTAGCACTGCCCACCTTCTGGCACTGATATTCTACTCTCACTCCTGAAGGAGCCACTCTGTGATGAGCCTCGGGTGGTCTTGTGTGCACATGTATCTCTCAGGCACAGATTCAGAGATTCTCCACACACAGCTCCTTCTGGGTATCTCCCTCTTCTCCAATCTCTTGCCTCACAGATTCTAACTTCTTCTGTTCCCCCGAACTGTGATCTCTTCCTCCTTCAGTCAGTAGGATCACTGTCCTTTGCTCAAATTCCAGTTCTTTATTCTACAGTTGGAATAATGTCCCCAGCCAGGGAGCTGGACAATTATGGGAACCACATCATGAGTTTCTCTTCTCTCAAGGACCAAAGTCTTGCTATATCTATTATCCACTGTCAGGGAGTGGGGAAATAAAAAGCTGCCCTACCTATTTTGGCCAGGCCAAGTTGTTTGCATGGGAAGGATAATCCATATCAGTGACTCCATCACGGCCAGAAACCGAACTCCAGTTTGTCTATCTTGATCTTTCCATTTCAAGTCAAAATATTGTAGAAACTGGTGAATCCGGAAG
Organism: Callimico goeldii; assembly: GCA_963573925.1. Taxonomy (NCBI): domain Eukaryota; kingdom Metazoa; phylum Chordata; class Mammalia; order Primates; family Cebidae; genus Callimico; species Callimico goeldii. Next base: position 12,096 of record CAUYOR010008463.1, on the reverse strand, counting down.
AATTGTGACACTCATACTGTAGGTGTTTCCAACCTATCACTCACTGAAAACATTTCTAGTTCAGATTCTAACTTGACAGAAATGTCCTAAGCCCATACCATGGGGAAAGTACTCTCACAGAGGATAAATCAGTTTATCCTCATAACAGCCCTGAGAGGTATATATTGTCATCTCCATTTTATAAAATAAAATTTCTACAATGTAGAGGAAATAAAATTGATTCGGGACGAACGCATTAATTCCCCCAAGATCATATGGAAATATGTCGTAGGCCTGAATTGGGTCTATGTGATTCCAAGTCCACTGTTTTTTACTGCCTTTCCAATGTCCACAGCTGTCCTCCTGGGATCTCTCTACCACCTCTCAGAGGAGATTAAACGGCCTCAAAACATGACTACTTTTTCCCTTCTCACATCCATCTGCTCTCTGCTAATTTTATTCGTATTTCCCTTTTCCGGAACCCCTGTATTCCTGTATTTGATGCTGAGCCTCTTTGTCCACATTTGTCCTGGGACATATCTGAGGCTGAACGTGGCCTCTCTCCCAGGGAGCCAGGAACTCACACTATCAAGAACATGTTGTTCAACACTTATACTGCACTATCATATTTCTTCTCTTATTATCTATAAAAAAATTTTTTTTCTCTCTCAAGTGTTACCAACTCGGCTAAATGTGCTGTTACCCAACTCGGCTAAAAGAAGACAGTGTTTTCTATGGAGCACCGGTAAATACCAATCTATTTTTTCCTATTTGTATGAATCAGGAACCATTTTTCAAGTTGAAAAATAAGACCATGTTATCTCTTTGCACTATAAAATCAAAACAAAACACTGGGCGTGGTGGCTCATGCCTGTAATCCCAGCACTTTGGGAGGCTGAGATGGGTGGATCACCTGAGGTCAACAGTTCGAGACCAGCTTGGCCAACATAGTGAAACCCTGGGTCTACTAAAAAAAATATAAAAATTAGCCAGGCGTGGTGGCACATGCTTGTAATCCCAGCTACTTGGGAGGCTGAGGCAGAAGAATTGCTTGAACCTGGTAGGCAGAGGCTGCGGTGAGCCAAGATCACGCCACTGAACTCCGGTCTGGGCAACAAGAACAAAATTTTACCTCAATAAATAAATAAATAAAATAAAAAAACAACTGCATTATAGTTGGTTGAATGACAATGCCCTATACAGACATGTCTGTATCCTAATCCCCAGAACCTGTGAATGTGACTTTATTTGGGAAAATGGCCTTTGCAAATGTAATTAATTTAAGGATTTTGAGGTAAGATCATCCTGGATTGCCCAGGTGGGTTTACATCCAATGATAAGTGTCCTTATAAGAGAGAGCAGTGGAGAGACACAAAGACACAAGAACAGCATGTAAAGATGGAGGCAGAGATCCGAGTGATGACAACAGCTTCCGGAAGACGGAAAAGTCAGGGAATGAATGGAATTCCCCCGAGAACCTTTGAAGGGAGCATGTCCAGTGCCTTGACTTCAGACTTCCGGCGTCCATAACTGTGAGAAAGTACATTTCTCTTGGTTTAACCAAGTTTGTGGTACTTTGTTACAGCAGACACAAGTTAATACAATGGAAAATAATACACGTGTTCTCAGAAAAAGATAAGCTGACACACTAACCACATTGGATTCCTCATGATTTTTTTCCATTAAGGTTGATTTGTGCTCATGGGTTTCTCAAAGGCTAACTCTTGCTAGTACTGAGAGAACCAGCCAACCAAGCAGGTGCCAACGTTTAAGTAAAAACAGAGAAAAACTTAAAATTGGGTGAATTAAGAAACAATTTTCCTGATTAGGAAAGGACTGCTGTATGCTTCCACAGCAACCTGCGTGGTGCAGGTCTTGCAGACAATGGAAAACCCACACCAAGGTAGCTTTAGCCTCAAGAACAACGCCTGGCTCACATTTTGAAAGAGCAATGGCCTCAGAACTAGGGTAACACAGGTGACGTGGATTTAATCATCTCTCTACTCTGCCATTTACGGTGTCAGTTACTTTTTAAGGCTTTTCCTCTATTGGAGGAGGGCAGCCATGGGCAAGCAGGGCAACATGCTTCCTCTTACATTCAGCAAGAAGACAGAGAGGAAGGGAGTATGGTGGGAACCAATCACAGACAAGAATGATGAGTCATCCTCTTTTTTTTTTTTTGTCTTCTGCACAATGATTCCCATGGAAGGGTCATCCTTCTTTCTAATAAGGCCCTGCACCTTGAACCTGAGGGTAAATCAGCTTCCCTGAAGCCCCTGTAAGATGCATAAAGGGATGGGTAGATAACTAAACAAAATGGATTTGCTGTCAGTAAGGACAAAGATAATGAGGGATGGATGGTAGGTACTGTAGACAAATGATAATGCAATGTTACCAATGTGTCCTCCATTCCATCTGCCTTAAAATATAAAATATAGCCATAGTTGAAGATCCTTATATTCCCCTGACAATTATATCCCCTTCTTCCTCGTCAATTACCTGCTCATTTGAAATTTAGAGTTTATCATTGTATTAGTCTGTTCTCACACTGCTAACAAAGATATATCCAAGACTAGGTAATTTATAAAGGAAAGAGGTTTAATGGACTCACAGTTCTATATTGCTGGAGAGGCCTCAAAATCACGGCAGAAGACAAAGGAAGAGCAAAGTCATGTCTTACATGGTGGCAGGCAAGAGAGCCTGTGTAGGGAAACTCTCCTTTTTTTTTTTTTTTAAATAGAGTCTTGCTCTGCCATCCAGGCTGGAGTGCAGTGGCACAATCTCGGCTCACTGCAACTTCTGCCTCCCAGATTCAAGAATTTTCTTGCCTCAGCCTCCTGAGTAGCTGGGATTACTGGCATGGCCAACACTCCAGACTAATTTTTGTATTTTTAGTAGAGATGGGGTTTCACTGTGTTGGCCAGGCTGGTCTTGAACTCCTGACCTCAGGTGATGCACCTGCCTCAGCCTCCCAAACTGCTGGGATTATAGGTATAAGCCACCACACGTGGCTGGAACTCCCCTTTATAAAACCATCAGATCGTGTGAGACTTACTCACTTTCATGAGAACAGCAGAGGAAAGACCCACCCCCATGATTCAGTTACCTACCACTGGGTCTCTCCCACAACATGTGGGAATTATGAGAGCTACAGTTGGAGATTTGGGTGGGGACATAGCCAAACCATATCAATCATTCCCATGTATTTTATTTCTACCACGTATGTTTGTATGCCTAAGCAACATGCTATATTCTTTAATGTTTTCAAACTTAATATAAATAATACTACATATACTATTCTACACTTACTATTTTCATCAGATTCGTTAAACATACCCACAAGAATATGTGGAGTTCCATGTCACACATTTTCACTGATGCATTCCAAGTATGAATGTACTATGATGTATTTATTCATTCTCCTGTTCATAAACATTTTCATTGACTTTTTTTTTTCTTTAATACTACAAAGAAAGCTGTTGTAGACAATTTTGATTGTGTATCTGTAGGAGTTTCTTTGGGGTAGGTACATAGGAATGCCATGATTGAGTCAAAAATTTTGTTGTTCTCACAGAGTTTCTACCTCCGTGAACCATGTATGAGAGTTCTGCCCGTCTATATCCTTGCCAGTGCATACTGGGTCCAACTTTAAAATTTGTTAATCTTGTACATTTTCCTTCAACCATCTGTCACTCTTGTTAGTCTCAAAACTCCACATGGGCAAGGATTTTGTTTATTTCATTCACTCCCAGACCCTAGACAATGCTTAACACTTGGCGGGTTTCACGAGGGAGAGACAAACAGTGAGATTTTCAAGGGCAGGGCCCCAGCCTCTCTGCTCTTGCCTCTGTCACTCCTTTGCTACGCTGTTAACAACAAGAACGGAGGGAGGGTATAGTCTATTCCCTGGGACAATCTTGCTATTAGCTAATTGGCACACACACAGATTCTAGAGGATGGGAAAAAGATGTCTTTGCTTTTGCCCTTAAGTTGCCTATCAGCCCTAGTGGAGAGACCTCGTCCTCTCCTTCATCAGCCACAGTGCTCTGGGTCATTTCAACCCCTCCGTTCTCCCTCCTGACCAAGATCTTCCTCAGTCTCTGCCTCAGGCTGGCAGTGGTTAACACCCATGTGGTTTACCTTTCGATGGAGCTGGGGTAGGGGTGAGCAGGGAGGGGAGTGAAGGAAGAGATTGTGGAAGGCAGCCTCAGTGGGGAGCAGCTAAACATACCAACTTTCTACTGCTGAGATCAGCCACTTCTCAGTGCAGGACCCTGAAAAATGGATTTGGTTTTCCCTCTCCTTATTCATATCTACTTCTGCCATCCTAACTTAATACAGTCCGAATTCCTAGAAATAAAGAAAAGTGTGCACCACACCCAAGACAGAATTGGTTGGGGACTCTATCCAAACCTGCCTGTAGCGGGTAAGTCTTTCCAGCAAGCAGTGGTTCTCAACCAGGGGCAGCAACGCCCCCTAGAGGCACCTGCAAAGGTATAGTGACATCGTTATGGTCCCCCTGCTTGGGAAGTTAGTGGGTCAGGGCCTGGCTCGGTGAACAGCCTGCAACAGGAAGGATGCACCTGCACAACACAGACCTATCTAGGCTAACAGGCCGGCAAGTGCCCTCACCGCAAATGCCGAGGCTTCTGGGAGGCCAGGGGCGAGGCCTGATATGTTCACAAAGTGTTTCCCCGACACTGCCCAGGGCCCAGCACAGAGGGAGCTCAAGGAAAACTTGAGGGAAAGAGTGCGTGAGTGAAGACAGCACTTCATGGCACAAGCTCAAAGAACTCAAGGGCCTGCATGAGCACACTGAGGGTGGTAACTCATCGGTAGTAAAAGCAGACTAGGAATCTGAAGGACAAGTAGCCTCCTGCGAGGAAGTAAATGAAATTTTCTTTAGATGTGGGGAAGAGATTTTCTCTGTTCCTGGGAAGCTATCAAGTCCCATCTTATGTCTCATTTAGAAATATGAGGGGGCTTGAAGAGATACGGTCACAGTAAAATAAATAAATAAATAAGGTCAGGAACAGTGGCTCATGCCTGTAATACCAGCCAGCACTTTGGGAGGCCAAGGCAGGTGGGTCACTGGAGATCAGGAGTTTGAGACAAGCCTGGCCAACATGGTGAAACCATCTCTACTAAAAATAGGAAAACTAGCCAGGAGTTGTGGTGCATGCCTATAATCCCAGCTACTGAGGAGGCTGAGGCAGGAGAACAGCTTGATCCAGAAGGTGGAGGTTGTAGTGAGCTGAGATCACAACTCTGTACTCCAGCCTGGGTGACAGAGCAAGACTCCATCTAAAAAAAAATATATATATATATATACACACACACATTTTAAAATATACATATATACATGTTTATATATATGTATATATAGGTATTTTATGTTTTTTTACATATATATATATATATATATATATATATATATATATATGTGTGCAGTGAGCCGAGATCGTACCACTGCACTCCATATGGGTGTGTTATATACACACACACATACATATAAATGCCCAGATGCTGCAAAACAGTCAAAACCTTACTATACAAGTTAATCACTCTCTATTGATGGGGACTGTGACCAAACACAGCAGAGCAAACTTTGCCAGGAGAGTTAGTTACACGGGCTTTCAAAAGAAAGTGAGGGGAGTACCCAAGCCCATCTCATTAGGGAGGGCAGGGCAAGTGACTGAGAGCTGGGCTCTAGATCAAGGGCCCTGGTTCAAACCTCAGCTCGGACAGCTAGTACCTGAGTGGGTTTGGATAAGTGGCCAAGCTTCCCCAAGCCTCCGTTTCCTTATCTATAAAATGGGGATAATGATACTTACCCAACAAGGCAACGGGATTAAATGAGATGACATAACTAAAGCTCAGTGCTTGGCACTTAGTGAACTATTATTGCCATAATCTTGGAAAAAGCAAAGCGCTTGGTGCTTTGTGAACTGTTATTACTATCATTATTAATCTTGGAAAAGCAACCCCGAATGAATGACCAGTAACAAAGCCACCGACCACCTCAGGGAACAAAGCAGACACTGCCCTTTAACCCAAGGACATGAGCAGACTGAAAGAATGTCGTGTTCTTAAGACACATAAATGAAGTAATTTTATTCTGCCTCTAAGTCATTTCGTTCCCTGGTTGAACAAGACAGTGTTATGACTCACACTTTAAATTATAATTGTGTTCCTGTAGCCCTCTAGTTATAAATATTTCATTTTTAGGCTTCTTTTGCAAAAACGAAGGTCTTTCAGTGAACTTTATTCCTCATTCAAACTTTACAAATACATATTCCCCTTACCCTCTCCCCGCCCCATCCAACTCCAGGCCTTTGCAGGTGCTTTGCTTTACCAATAAGTAGATTTTTGTTTTGTTCTAATAACTCTGACTATTGATACTAATGAAAACACTTGGCATCTGTTTTCTGCTGAAATGTGAATGCTTCAGAGCAATATTTACAAAACTCACTTCCCAACCACAGCTCTCTGATTTGATTAAACCACAGTAAAACATGACATTCCAAAGCAGAGTCACAAGCTGTTCCTGGGCTGCGTCGGGGCCAAGCCTCTGTATTTTCGAATTGGTGAGCACACTACTAGAGAAACATCGCTCACCCAGCTGATAGAACACATGCTGCCTCCTCTCACTCGGATGCAACAGTTTGTGTTTTCCTAGCTCAAATCCCAGTCAAAGTCCCTTCCACACATTTTGGGACTTGGAGGTGATATGGGGAATAATTCAAATATTGGTAGAGTGCACAGTGGAACACATTTGTGAGTTGACCAACCTTGTAGTAAGATGACCTTACATAAACAAGTCAACGTAATTCGTGGTAGAAGCAGGGAAGGCAGCAATCTCAAAATTTTTATAAAACTTGGCTCTCCATTCAGAACACTGAGAAAATTCCCCCTGGAGATCCTGGCAGACAGCCAGTAACTTCTACACATCCTATGACATAGCCACAGTATTTCCTCTAAAGTAAGTCCACTATTAATAAGTCCACTATTAGTTAAGTATTCAGCCTAGGTATAGTTGGCTGAATAATGGCACCCCAAAATATCAGGTCCAAATCCCTGGAATTCATACATGCTACCTTATATGAAAAACGAATCTTAGAAGATCAAATTAAATTAAGGATTTTTTTTTGAGGGGGTGAGGTCTTGCTTTGTTGCCCAGGCTGGAGTACAGTGGTGATTACAGCTCACTACAGCCTTTAACTCCTGGCCTAACGTGATCCTCCTGCCTCAGCCTCCTGAGTAGCTGGGACGAAAGGTACATGCCACCACACCCGGCTAATTTTGACATTTTTAAGAGATGGGGTCTCACTATGTGCCCCAGGCTGGTCTCAAACTCCTAACTTCAAGCAATCTTCCCAACCTCAGCCTCCCAAGTAGCTGGGATTACAGGAATTGGCCACCATGCCCAGTCTAAATTAGGATCTTGAGATGAAGAGATAACCTTGAATTATCCAACAGGGGCCCTAAATGCCATCACGGATGTCCTTATAAGGAGGAGGCAGAGGGAGATGAGACACAGAGGAGGAGAATGCCACGTGACCACGGAGGGAGAGATCACAGTGACGTAGCTGCGAGGCAAGGAATGCCAGCAGCCACCAGCAGCTGAAGAGTGGAGGAATGGACTCTTCTCCTGAGCCTCCAGTGGAAGGTGGCTCTGTTAACACCCTGGTTTCAGCCTAACGAAACCAGTTTCAGACTTCTGGCCTCCAGAACTGAAAGAGAATAAAATTTTGTCATTTCAAGCCAATCACATTTGTAGTAATCTGTTACCGATGGATTAAAAGACACATCACAATAGAATCAAGGGTTTTGCAATTAAAAAATTAATCCAATTTGCCCTTTGTTCCTGTTTTACAGATCAAAAAACTAAACAGAGAAGCAGCTAAGTGGCATGAAAATTCCATACACACAGAGGAAGACAGAGCAAAGGCCCGGACTCAGGACACTTCTGGGTCTTACAGCCCTTTCTCAGGAAGAGAAGTCAAGCCTTTGCCCAGCTTGGGTGCCCTTCAGCCTTCTCAGGAGGTTTCCGGCATGGTCCAATACTGTCCAACATAATGGCCACTAGCCACATGTGACCTTTAAATTAATTAAAATTGAGTTAAATCAGAAATTTAGTCCCTCATTTGCACAAACTACATTTTAAGAGCCCAACTCCCATGCATGGCATATGACCACAATATTGCACAGCACAGATATATAAACATTACCATCATTGTAGGAAGTGCTACTGGACAATGCTGGACAACACACATGGAACACCCAGAAGACTTCTCCCCAGACTTATAAACTCCATGTCTTCTTTCTTTATAATATATACCAACACCCAGCACACTGACCAGGATGCCTTGGGAATCCAGTAAAGACATACATGAAGGCACCAGGGACTGTGCACGGCTTTCCTGCATGCTCTGAAGGTCACTGCAGTACGGGCCAAGGACCACAGCCAGTGAAGCTTCCTTGGCTGAGCCCAGGAGCACCACTGGGAGACTAAGAACAAGATAAAGGAGACTAACACCCTTTTTAGACCCTCCCTAGACCCAGATCATGCCTCAGGAGAGTTCAAGGAGCTCCCGAAGCCACCTAGCATTCAGAGGCCACTCCTGGCCTGGTCTGATGGGATGTCCCCATGGGATCCCAAGAGAATTCTGCTACACTCTCTCTAGAAAATATCAGTTAATATTTGTATGGCCTTTTATACTTCAAAAGCAATGCTATGGTCTCCTCTGATGCATACAACTGGTGAAGCAGAGATCTCCATTTTACAGATGAGAAAATGGCGGTAAGAAGAGGTAAAGGGAGTTACCAAAGGTATATGGGGAAGCCAAGATCCAATGAAAAATTCTGCATCTGAAATTTACCTTTAGATACATTTTTCTCAAGTGCGTATGGAACACTATCTAGGATAGATAACATGTTAGGCCACAAAACAAGTCTTAATCAGGGAAGACCGAAATCATATCAACTATCCTTTCTGATCACAATGAGATGAAACTAAAAATCAGTAACTGGAAAAACCATAGACAATGAACAAATACATGAAGAAAGCTAAATAATATGTTCCTGAATGATTATTGGATCCAAGAAAAAATTAAAGAAGAAAATATAAAAATATATTGAGACAAAAATGAAAACACATTTACTTTGTCTTGGGATGCAGCAAAAGCCACTGCTTTTAAGAGAGATTTTACACCAATAAATTCCCACATCAAAAAAAGGGAAAGATCTCATATAAACAACCTAATGTTATACCTCAAGGCACCAGAACAAGAAATAAGCTCCAAGTTAGCAAAAAAAAAAAAAGAGAGAGAGAGAGAGAAAATAATAAAGATCGGAGCAGAAATAAATGAAACAGAGACTAGAAAAACAACCGAAAAGATCAAAAAAACTGAATTAGTTTCTTGAAAGACAAAATTGACAAAGCCTTAGCTAGACTAAAAAAGAGAGAGAGAAGATGGCTGACTAGAAGTCAGCCTGACAGTCAGCAGAAACAGCCGTCACCAAGGGACCAAGAGGACTGGTGCACTCCTAACAGATTTTCAAAGGGAAGGCACCAGGAGTGGACAGAGGAAAGCTGGGCTGAAGGGGAGGGAAACTGGGATCCTCGCACAGAACTACAGTACACCACGACTCTTTCCTGGCCCCCAGTGACTCTGGGGGAGTGGGTGAGTTGACCTGGCCAGGAGCAAACCACTCTCACTATGGGCCTCTGGAATCCCAGCAGGAGGTGACCCGTGGTCCACCACTGACACTGAAGTTGGCAAGGAGAGCTGCCTAGAGAAGTGGCAAGGGCAGCAAGCCAGCTGACATGGAGCCCAGAGGGTTTGGTACAGCAGCATCTGTAGGAGAGTACAGCCGGGGATGACCATCCCTGGCCGACTTGCTCCCATAGGAGCCTTTAGCCCCAGGGGTACTGTCAGATCTGAATGCTACAGGGTAGTCTTGACCATCAGATGGGACCAGTCTGACCTGAGCACCCCCTGGTCTGCTGGCCTCTACCAGGGCTCCAGCCTGACAGTGCCTGCTTGCAGGGCAGCCTCAGGTGCCCTGGGGTCCTGCATCATAGCTTTAGCGCTGATGAACCCTGCCTGACGTAGAGAGGTCCAGTGCGGTGGCCCCCACAGCCACACACCAGCCTGCCACTCCCTCCCTACATGGCAGCTTCCACCCATGGCAACCCTTGACATTGCTTTACCTGTGCATGTGTGTGAATGGTTTTGCTTTTCTTGCTCAACCAATGTACATGTGTATATGTAACTCGTCCTGCCACTGCTACACTGACAGTGTGGTATGCCCACCCCTCTCCACTGCAAACTGCCATTGCAGTAGAAGCCTTGCTGGGCACAGAGACAGCCAGCCCTGTCCTCACCAGTGCCCGCCGCCCCCCCACAACTTGATCGAACACTGTCACACAAGTAAAACTAGGCATGAAGAACAGCAAATCCTCCCACACTCTGAGCAACCACTCCATCCTATGAAGAACCCACAAAGGCCTAAGCCTGCTAGCACCCTGCCCCTAAGCAAACGACACCACCAGCATGACCACAGGCACAGTCGCCAGCAGGGACCCCTCGACATCCCCAGCCATGTTACCTCTGCCACTGAGAAGAATATCTGCACCGAGGAAGGCATGCTGGTACCCTCTAGCATCCTGCCACACCAACTAGTGAGCACCCCACTAAGCTGCTACTGCTGGCACATAAGCACAAGGATGGTTCCCCTGTCACTGCAGTATAAAATGCTTGGCTGACACCAAACATCAAAGTACAGTGACCAGTGGTCCAGGAGCGCCTCAGCATCCCCCCCCGCCCCTCCCCCACAGCACAGTGGATTTCTAACCTTAAAGAGACAGAAAACAAAGTCAAGGCCAATACAAGTTCCCCAGAATTAGAACACACAGTCTAGGAGCTGCGAGCTGAGCACTGACTCCCTAAAATCTTCTAAAAACAAAGTCTACTGAACACACCTTATACCACAATCAAACCATCAAGGTCATCAAATAGGATAAAAGAGAAAAGAAAACTAAACAACCAAAGGTCAACAACTTCAAATATTGAAGGATTACAAAATGATGAGAAAGGACCAGCACAAGCACCCTGACAACTAAAAAGCCAGAGGCCCTTCCTTCCTCCAAACAACCACACCACCTCTCCAGCAAGGGTTCTGAACCAGGCTGAGATAGCTGAAATGACAGAAACATAATTCAGAATATAGAAACAAAGACCACTGAGATACTGGAGTACATTGAAACTCAATCCAAGGAAGCTAAGAATCACAATAAAACAATGTAGGAGCTGACGGACAAAATAGTCAGTAGAGAAAAGAATGTAACTGATCCAACAGAGCTGAAAAACACACTACAATTATTGAATAATACAATCACAAGTATAATAGCAGAATAACCAAGTGGAAGAAAGAATCTCAGAGCTTGAAGACTGGATTTCTGGAACAAGGCAGTCAGATAAGAATAGAGAAAAAAGAATGAAAACGAAAAAACAAAACCTCCAAAATATGTGGGATTATATAAAGAGACAAAATATATGACTTATTGGTGTCCCTGAAAGAGATGAGGAGAGTGTAAGCAACATGGAAAACATATTTTGGGATATCATCCATGAGAACATCTCCAACCTAGCTGGAGAGTCCAACATTCAAATTAAGGAAATACAGAAAACTCCAGTGAGATACTTCACAAGAAGATCATCACATAATCATCAGATTCTCCAAGGCCAAAATAAAAGAAAAAATGTTAAGGCAGTTAGAAAGGTCAGGTCACCTACAAAGGAAAGCCCATCATACTAACAGCAGACCTTTCAGTAGGAATCCCACAAGCCAGAAGAAATTGGAGGCCAATATTCAACATTTTTTTTTTATTTTTTTTTATTGCATTTTAGGTTTTGGGGTACATGTGCAGAACATGCAAGACAGTTGCATAGATCATAGCAGTGTGTTTTGCTTCCTTCTACCCCATCACCCACATTTGGCATTTATCCCCAGGCTATCCCTCCCCAGCTCCCCCTCCCCGCTGGCCCTCCCCTTTTCCCCCCAATAGACCCCAGTGTAACATTCTAACCCCAAATTTTATATCTGGCCAAA
>CAUYOR010008460.1:0-15642 GCA_963573925.1 Callimico goeldii | reverse complement strand
CTTCCCTTCCCTTCCCTTCCCTTCCCTTCCCTTCCCTTCCCTTCCCTTCCCTTCCCTTCCCTTCCCTTCCCTTCCCTTCCCTTCCCTTCCCTTCCCTTCCCTCCCTCCCTCCCTCCCCGCTTCCTCCCTTCCTTCCTTCCTTCCTCCCTACCTTCCTCCTTCCCTCCCTTCCTGCCTTCCTCCCTTCCTCCCCCCAAAAAAAAGAAAATCACAAAGACCTTACCACAGTCATACTCAAGACTTCAGACTTCAGTCTGTAGGTAGAGAAGGGCCATGAACTAACTTCGTGACTTAGCCTGGGGAAGGGCAAGATTTATGTTAAAATAACAGTTGGGAGGCTCATTATAATACTCTAGACAAGGAGGGTTTACGCTGCTGATGCAGGCAGTTGTCCTGGGATAGAGAAGAAGGAAGAAATTAGAGAATGAATTTGGATTAGCAAGGAGCACGTTAGATGAGGGGAAAGAGCAGAGCAGAAAATAATTCCAGCTTTCCTGTTGGGACACCTGGATGAATGCTCTAGATATCTAAGAAAGACTGAAGCAATTTCTAGTTAGGGCAAGATGAATTGTTCTAGAACTGAATTAAATTCCACACTTAAATGCACGCCTGCACTCTTAAATATAAGTAAGTTTGCTCACCTGAAAAATACTATAGCAGTATTGGTTTTTATCCTGATTGGTAACCCCGTCTCTACTAAAAATACCAAAAAAAAAAAAAAAAATTGCTGGGCATGGTGGTGCGTGCCTGTAATCCCAGCTACTCAGAAGGCTGAGGCAGGAGAATTGCCTGAACCCAGGAGGCGGAGGTTGCGGTGAGCCGAGATCATGCCATTGCACTCCAGCCTGGGTAACAAGAGCAAAACTCTGTCTCAATTAAAAAAAAAAAAAAAAAAAAAAACTGAAGTAGAAATGAAAAACGGAAGAAAAATAGTTACCCAGTGAGGAGAAGTGAAGACCAGGATTGGGGAGGAGTATCTGTAAGACTTCAACTGAATCTCTAAAAAAAATTTCTAATCTGAAGCAAATATGAAAAAGTGTTCATATTAAGATTTGGCATCATCAATGATAGGTACACAGAGTGATGGGCATTCTTTATACATTTCTGATGTCTAAAATATTTTATGTATTTTTTTAAGGGAGGTGCTGAAAAAATTCTCAGTTTTTAAATTTATATCTCTATGGTACTTTGAAAGGCATCTTCAAATTCAGTCACTCGGGTTTATTTTTAGGTCTGTTTCTCTGTATAGGGAAAAGAAACTTACGCCAATAAGCCTGTAACTCTTCACTTTCCCCCTAGGCATTAGTCTGTAAGATGTGACAGGCTAGTTTAGGGGAATTTAGGGCAAAGACACACGAGCCTTTGATAACCCTACATAAGCTATTTGTATTGAGGTATATACTTAAGTGATTTTATTTATTGATTTTCATTTCAATTTTCCTGAACCAGTTTGTTTAAATTTCAGTAGGTTTTTGGGGAACAGGTGGTGTTTCGTTACATGGATAAGGTTTTTAGTGGTGATTTCTGTGATTTTGGTGCACGCATCACCTGAGCAGTGCACGCTGTACCCAATGTGTAGTCCCTCACCCACCTCCCACCCTTCCCCAAGTCCCCAAAGTCCTTTGTCCTTCTTACGCCTTTGCATCCTCAATAGCTTAGCACCCACTTAAAAGTGAGAACCTACAATGGTTGGTTTTCCATTTCTGAATCGCTTCACTTAGCATAATGGTCTCCACCTCCATCCAGGTTGCTGTGAATGCCATTATTTCATTCCTTTTTATGGCTGAGTAGTATTCCATGGTGTGGAAAAGACCACATTTTCTTTATCCACTTGTTAATTGATGGGCATTTAGGGCTGGTTCCCTTTTTTGCAGTTGCAAATTGTGCTGCTATAAACATGGGTGTGCAAGTGTCTTTTCTGTATAATGACTTCTTTCCTCTGGTTAGATAACCAGTAGTGGGATTGCTGGATCAAATGGTAGATATAGTTTAGTTCTTTAAGGAATCTCCATATTGTTTTCCATAGCGGTTGTAGTCATTTACATTTCCACCAGTGGTGTAGAGTGTTCCCTTTCTATCACATCCATGCCAAATTATTTTTTGATTATGACCATTCTTGTAAGAGTAATGTGGCATTGCATTGTGGGTTTGATATGCATTTCCCTAATAGAGATGTTAAGCAGTTTTTCCATGTTTCTTGGCCATTTGTCCATCTTATTTTGAGAATTGTCTATTCATGTCCTTTGCCCACTTTTTGATGGGATTTTTTCTTGCTGATTTATTTTTAGATCCTAGATATTAGTTCTTTGTCGGATACATAGTTTACAAAGATTTTCTCCCACTCTGTGGATTGTCTGTTTACTCCGCTGTTTTTATTTTGCTGTGCAAAAGCTCTTCGGTTTAAGTCCGATCCATTTATCTTTGGTTTTTGTCACATTCACTTTTGGATTCTTAGTTATGAACTCTTTGCCTAAGCCAATGTCTAGAAGTGTTTTTCTGATGTTAATCTTCTAGAATTTTAGTTTCAGGTCTTAGATTTCAGTCCTTGATCCATCTTGAGTTGATTTTTGCATAAGGTAAGAGACAAGGATCCAGTTTCATTCTTCTACACGTGGCTTGCCAATTATCTCAGCACCATTTGTTGAACAGGGTGCCCTTTCCCCACTTAGTTTTTGTTTGCTTTGTTGAAGATCAGTTGGCAGTAAGTCTTTGGCTTTATTTCTGGGTTCTCTGTTGTCTTCCATTGGTCTACATGCCTGTTTGTATACTAGTATCATGTTGTTTTGGTGACTATGGCTTTGTAGTATAGTTTGAAGTTTGGTAATGTGATGCCTCCAGGTTTGTTCTTTTTGCTTAGTCTTGCTTTGGCTATGCAGGCTCTTTTTTGGTTCCAGATGAATTTTAGGATCGTTTTTCTAGTTCTATGAAGAATGATGGTGGTATTTTGATGGGAATTGCGTCGAATTTGTAGATTTCTTTTGGCAGTGTGGTCATTTTCACAATATTGATTCTACCCATCCATGAGCACAGTGTGTTTACTTTTGTGTCATCTGTGATTTCTTTCAGCAGTGTTTTGTAGTTTTCCTTGTGGAGGTCTTTAACCTCCTCAAGGTATATTCCTAAGTTTTGTTTTGTTTTGTCTGCAGCTATTGTAAAAGTGGTTGAGTTGATTTGATTCTCAGCTTGATCGCTGTTGGTGTATAGCAGTGCTACTGATTTTTGTACATTGATTTTGTATCATGAGACTTCACTGAATTAATTTATCAGATCTAGGAGCTTTTTGGATGAGTCTTTAGGGTTTTCTAGGTATAGGATCATATCATCAGCAAACAGCAACAGTTTGACTCCCACTTTACCGATTTGGATGCCCTTTCTTTCTCTTGTCTGATTGCTCTGGCTGGAACTTCTAGTATGGTGTTAAATAGTGGTGGAAGTGGGCATCCTTGTCCTATTTCAGTTCTCAAGGGGAATGCTTTCATCTTTTCCCTGTTCAATATAATGTTGGCTGTGGGTTTGTCTCCTTACTTTGCCTAAAATGTGTGAATGGTTAAGTATAAATTTTTTTTTAATTTAAAAATGATATGTGTTACCATGTTGGATAGAAAACCACATTAAAGATAATATATGCTACAATATCATAGAAAAGTATAAGAAACTCTTAGAACGTAACATTGCCATCATTGTTGAACAGGATTTCTCTCATTTTAGATTCAGAGGCCTGCAAAAGAGAACTGAAAAAGTGGAAACTGACTTCTCCGGAGATGGGAAATATGATGATCCCCTTGTTATTATGGATTAGGGAGAGGTTCTCAAACTTTAGCCACAAAAGAATCATCTGGAAGGCTTGTTAAGACAGGTTTCTGGGCCTCATCTCCAGAGTTTTTGATTCAGGAGGTGGAAGAGGCCTGAACCATTGCATTTTGGGTGATGCCACTGCTGCTGGTCCAGCAACCACACCTTTAGAACCACTGTATTAGTGTAGTACTCAAGGTACCTTGATGATTATTTTTGAGACAGAGTCTCACTCTGTCACCCAGGCTGGAGTGCAGTGGCACAATCTCCGCTCACTGCAACCTCCGCCTCCCGGGTTCAAGTGATTTTCATGCCCCAGTCTTTTGAGGAGCTGGTATAATAGGCATGCATGACCACACTTAGCTAATTTTTGTATTTTTAGTAGAGACGGGGTTTCCTCATGTTGGTCAGGATGGTTTTGAACTCCTGACCTCAAGTGATCCACCCGTTCTTGGCCTCCCAAAGTCACCATGCCCAGCTGATGATTGGTTTTTTAAGTCTAGAATCCAAAAGCAATTTTATTCCCAACCAATTTAAAGTAATACTTCTCAAATTGAAGCTACCCTATGACATTACAAATTAGAGAATGCTGTAATATGCAATATAAAGATAATAAGCTGATTTTCAAACAGTTAGCCTCCTTAGAGTGACAATAGGAATAGAGCATAGATATTTCCCAGTCCTGTCAGAGGTGTCGTTGCAGGGAGTCTGGCTCTTTTCTCCTTTCCCCTGGCCTTTGTTGATCTGTCCAATTTGCCCTGGCAGAGCTCTCTCTATGAGAAAAGGAAGATCCTTGCTGGGCAGCATGAGGACGCCCGGGAGCTGAAAGAGAACCTGGATCGCAGGGAGCGGGTGGTGCTGGGCATCCTGGCCAATTACCTTTCTGAGGAGCAGCTCCAGGACTACCAGCACTTCGTGAAAATGAAGTCCACACTCCTCATCGAGCAGCGGAAACTGGACGACAAGATCAAGCTGGGCCAGGAGCAGGTCAAGTGTCTGCTGGAGAGCCTGCCCTCGGATTTCATTCCCAAGGCCGGGGCCCTGGCTCTGCCCCCAGACCTCATGAGTGAGCCCACTCCTACCGCGAGCTGTACTTTGGGTGGTATTTTACCAACGTTAACCTCTCCACTTTAACCTCTTCTAACATACCCAACCAAAAGATGACTGTTTCTATCAACACTATTTAATCTGAAAAATGTTTCAGTACAAACCACTGTTTGAACTATCTGGGTTATTGGTGTTTGTTCTGGATGAAAGGAAAAAAATTCTCTCCAGGAGGAAGCCTGTTTTTTCCTTCTTGCCCTTCCTGATTGATCTTTTGAGAGCTTGAATGCTGCTGGACACATACCCCTTTCTATTATTACTTTGTAGTAGAAAGTAAGTTAATGAAACAGAACTGATTGGAGGGTGTTTGATCATTTAGTCTTTAACAGACTGAGGCAACATGGATCCGTGTGTGTCCCCCTCAGGAATGTATCTACAGTGGCCTTCCTTGCTGGTGGGCAGTGTATCCTGATGGCAGGGTACAAGTACCATTAATGAAGGGTCTGCAACATAAAGCCTTAAAAAGACACACACTAAGAAGAAATTGTAAAACCTTGAACATTGTTATTTATATTTTTTAAAATGGAAACGATCATTGTTTGTTGTGCTAACCACTTATTTGATTCTGTTTTGTGGTGGACGTAGATAATTACGTTTGAGCTTTGTATTTTGTGAAAACCTTAATGAAATGAATTCCAAAGATAGTCACATTGAGTGTGAAGACTTTTTTTTTTTTTGCATTCCTGATTTGTCTTATTTTTACAAACATGAGCAGATATTCTGCGCTTCACTGGACAGTATGGGGGAGTCTTCCCCGGCTCTTCTCCTGTGTCACACCTTCCCCAGGAGGAAGGCCTTGTGCACCGTGGTTATTGCATCATTTCCTAGTGCTTCATGTCATTATCACTGGTGGGGAAACAAAGCTAAATTTTATTAACAAAAACAACTCTCAGACCTATGTAATAGGAAGAGGAAGTCCAGAATCCAAGCCAATTCAAAACGGAACCCATGCTGTTCTCCTGAACAAGATTTGGGCTAAATACAGCCTGTTTATTGAGGCTGTTGTTTAATGATGCTTTTTTTTTTAATAAAAAAAAGTTTTCCTAAAATATCAAGCCTGTCAACCACACTTTGATTAAAAACTCCCTCCTTAACCTCTGAAGACTGATTTTGCTTTATCATGTTTCAATAATAACATCTCAGAAGTTACTTTGTAATCCCAGTTGTAAGCCTATAAAAACAAACTGGAAGGATGAGGAGCTTAGGGCTGGCAGCCAGGCTATGTTTACAGCTGCTGGAGATGGCAATACTTTAAGCAAGTGGTACATCCCAAGCTGTGCTTTAGGTAGATTTGTTATTTCATATGTTTGATCTGTGGCTGGTGGCCACCTTTGTTGTGGCTGAGGCAGTTTCATAGCAGCTGGTCATAGAATATTGGGGCAGTAAAATTTTGAAGTTAAAAAAAGGATAAGAGAACCAAACATCCCTTCTCCACCTTAGTACATGTTAGTTACTTAATGAAGTTTTATCTCCTAGGTAAGAATATCAAAACTGTAGTTTGGGTCCCCAATAGAGATGTCTTTTGATTAACTTAGAGCCAAATGGCCATCCAGAAATTTCCTGTACACAGTCAACCAAAGCTACTGCTTTATTCTTTGGAGCTTGTATACTACATGACTCCATTGATACAAATAAGACAGGACCTTGGTTTCCAGGGTCCCATGTTTTCATTCAGAAGTCACATCTCCCAGGGAAGCAGTAGAACCAGTGACAGCATTCATTAGCCACACCGCATGATCATCAGACTTAGGCCAACATGGGATCCCGAAATTAACTGTCAGTAACTACCTTTGTGTCTTGCTGATAATAAGCCCTCACAAACCAAGCTAGATGGAAGCTAGCTAGCAAACATCTACAGCTCTTCTTAGTGAAATTCCTCAGAGGAATCCAGGGGGCTCCCAGTTCCCAACATTCTTCAAGATGACCATTTTTCAGGATTTGATTGGGAAACATTTTATATATTCAGTCTTTCTTAATAACTTTTATTTATTTTCCTAAGAAAGGGTCTTACTGTGTTGCCCAGGCTGGAGTGTCGCAGTTCGATCACAGCTCATTGTGGTCTCAACCTCTGAGGCTCAAGCCATCCTCCCATCTCAGCCTCCTGAGTAGCTGGGACCACAGGTGTGCACCACTATGCCTGGCTAATTTTTTGATTTTTTTTATAGAGATAGGGGTCTTGCTATGTTGCCCAGGCTGGTTTCAAACTCCTGGGCTCAAGAGATCCTCCCACTTCGGCCCCAGAAATGCTGGGATTACAGGCATAAGCCACTGTACCCAGCCACTTTTCTAAGTTACAGACGTAAAAGTGACTACCACAGCAGAGAAACAAGCAATGCTGCTTGGCATGCCACAAACATCTGAAAGCTTGAGACACTCCTAGGATTGTATCCATTCCTTTCACTATATGGAAACATTGTTCTGTTGTGTGAAATGAATAAGGTACCAAGTGAGACTCTGAAATCTGATTTTTAGGTGGATGTGATATTTACTGTAATAGGACTTGACCACTGTGCTTTAAAGAAATGAGTAACCAAATTTGCAAAGTTTCCTTTTAAATGCTTTTAACTAGAAATCTATGTATTTACCCCTTTCCCAATTTGCATTCTTCTCTATTTAAAAAAACTCATTTATAGTAGTGACCACCCTTTCTCCCAATGATATCTTCTGTCAAGACCACGAATACACTCAGGAGCATGTTGTGGGTCAGGATTTCGGGACACATGTGAGGTTGCTGAGAATGTTTGCTCACAGTTAATAACTGTCTCTGTGGATGTGATCATTTTGGAGATAAACTTCCAGTCAGAAATCAGGTGAGATAATCTTGCAATACTCCAAATGCAGATACTCCAGCCACCTGCAAAATTCCAGGAAAGGACAACATCCTGCAAAAAAATCAGGAGGCCTCCGCTTCCTGGGCCATTTAAGAAGTTCCTGGGCATGGTGCTGAGTGTTGGTTGACTCAGCCATTTCTCATGCTCCTGTTTTGTTTCTTGTGGTGGCCACTTAACCCCAAACAATGAAGGGAGGATCCACAGTGAAAGTGCCCGAGCTGTCGAAACCAAACATATTTTCCTTTGCTCTAGGGGAACATTTTAAGGTTTGTTTTGCACAGCTCGTTTCCAGATTAGCAAGTTTCGGTCCCGCCTAAGAATCAGTGGCTGTCTTTTGAGGTGAGGAGTGTGGGCTAACTGAGGTCCACTGAGAGATCTATAAAGGAGAAACAGCCTGGGACAACCCAGTTTTCCAATTCCTCTGTTGTTCATATCTCATCTAAAATCATGAGTTTAAATGACAAATACATGCTTTAGGCTCTGCCTTTAAACTTGTTTGTTACTCAGGCATCTCTTATTAAGATACTGGCTCTCTGGATACCTAGGGAAATGTTGGCTTTTTATTCTTATATGGTTCCAAATTTACTTCTCTTCAGTTTAATTGTCCATGATAGTGCTGGCTTCATTGTTAGGATTGAGTTATTTTCCTTTTAGAACAACATGAGTTTTATTCACCTTACTATTAGAAAAAGGAAGAACTACAGCCAAAAATAACTTCATTACCTACATGGTGTAAAGAGGTCAGGTGAACGTGAAGTGGCTTTTCTACACAGGAATACATTATTGGGGACAAACTATTTCTTGCTCCCTAACTCTTTGGAATGCATAGGATAAAATGATAAAGACCATTTTAATTTCAGAAATGGACATATAACAGTTGTCTTATTTCTAAATAAAATTTCACATTTCTTAATGGGAACTCATTCGGAAACTCATGATTTCCCAAAGTGTGGTCAAGATAACAATCTGCATCAGAATCCTTGGAATGCTTGTTAAAAATACCAATTGCTATGAGATAACCAAGTCTGCTGGAATCTGCATTTCAACAGGTTTCCCGTGTTACTCTGATTATTTAAACATTTGAGAGCCACTGCCAATCATCTGTGTAGTTCCTACTGTTACGATCACAATAAGACTAGCATGAATTTAATAATTAATTTTTAAAATTTAAAATAGAGAAATTGAAGTTAAATTTTAAAATAAAAATAACCTCAAGTTGAAAGTCCTGTCATATTTATTCTATTGGCTATATTATTATAAGTTTATACTGTCTACTTTTATATAATCCCCAAGGTTGTGATACAGATGTTTTTTTCCCCTGTTCATTCTTCCTTCGATCTGTTTTAAACAAATTATGCACTTATTCAGATTTAATTGCACTAATTATTTTTCCTCAAAAGGAATCAGTTTCATCACACATTGACAGCAATTTTAAGTTCTGCCCTGACTGAAATTAATCAACTGGCCTTTTCAGTGGGCACTCTACTGATCAGTGAGAATCAGATTCCTGTTGCTTCAACACAAATGTTATGCTGTGTGAGTTAGAACCTCTCCTGGCATGGATTTGACAATCTAGCTAATGAAACAAGACTGTATTCATTTCCTTTGAGAAATGAAAGCAGCTGTCACCCAATTTCAAAACTCTAAAATCAAAATTAGGCTGGCTCATTTATTCCTATTTCATTCTATAAATTCTTCTCTAAGTGGAAAGGCAGCTGTATTTCTTGCTAAAACACCAGTATTGCTATTGCTTTACAGTGGGTTGAACAGGGGAAATTTAATATAAAGTTATTAAATTCTAATTAATGAGTGACTATAGGACATGAGGAAATTCTCTGTGGTACCCTAGAACTAAGGAAGAGTACTCAAGGAAAGATAAACTGGGAAAGAGTCCCAAGCCTGAGGTTCAGACTTCCTTGGAGAACTGAACTCGACCCACATAGCAGGGAACTTAGCTGGTTTGCCCAGGCTGGAACTGGTCTCAGTCCCTGGGCACATAGCAAGCAAACCTCTAGAATGCAAGCAGGGCAGTCCACCAGCAACCAATGGCCTGGCTGTGTAGAGAGTGGGGGCCTGCAGCAGGCTGCTCAGTGGGAACCCTCCAGGTCGCAGGTAATCCACATGGGATCTGTAGAGAGTGAGGAGCCAGTGTTGGCGGTAGGCCTTCGGGGCACTGATGCAGCGAGAATCTTTCAGGGCTCAAGTTTGTAATAATTCATATTTATACATGAAGTGCAGTGGCACAATCATAGCCTCGAACTCCCAGGCCCAGAAGGTGGTTATGGCCAGAATAAGGCTGCAGGGTCCCAAGGCACCACCTTGTAGGCAGTGATTGGAGCAGAACTCCATCAGATGTCCTCACACCCATACCACTGACTCACCAGGCAGCAGCCACAAATGGCCCCAACAGCGCCCCCTATGGAGAGAGCTTAACATTGTGCTGACTGTAGAGAGATGCTTAAAGGGACCCTGCCCATGACCACAGACACTTAATTGAAGGGTTAAGCTGGAGCTGAGAGTTACTAAGTTGATAGATGTCACAGATATGTTGTCCTACATATATACCCTGGCATCATCTTCTGATATCATATATAATTTTATAGTTGCTGATTCTGTAAGAACCATTTCTCAGATAATAAAGAAAATAGCGCCTATAAAATGAACCGCATATCTCCTGAAGGAGATGGTGTCACAAGGAAAGCAGTTTCTCATTTATGTTTTCCTCAAATGTGCTCCATGCACCTGTATTACTCAAAGTATCTACATCAACGGATTTGGATTAAGGCTGATTTAAGAGCAAGTGTAAGTAAGGTGTGTTTCTGTTAAGGTATCTCTCTGTATACCTCTGTATATGTCTATGTCTATCTTGGTGTGTCTCCAAATACGTTTTTCTCTGTCTCAATGTCTTCAACTGTCGTACCTTCCTGTTTTCTTATTCCTAAAATAATTCATATTTATACATGAAGTGCAGTGGCACAATCATAGCCTCGAACTCCCAGGCTCAGGCGATCCTCCTGCTTCAACCTCCCAAGTAGATGGGACCACAGACATGAGCCACCACACCTGGCTAATTTATTTTTATTTTTTGTTTTGTAGAGATGGGGGTCTCCCTATGTTGCTCAGGCTGGTCTCAAACTCCTGGGCTGAAGCAATCCTCCTGCCTCAGCCTCCCAAAGTGCTGGGATTACAGGTGTGAGCCACCATGCCCAGGTATTTTTCTTTTAATTTGAAAGAAAAATTAAGAATCTCACCACATTTTAAGCTAAAAAAATCTAAAGAAGATGGTACAATGTTGTTTAAATATGTTTAACAGTGAATGAGAGCTAGTCCTCATCTCTAATAGAACAGAATATAGAAATTGGCTTTATTTTGTAGTAATGATAATTGACTGGATAAAAAGAAACAACTCAAAGAAACAACTCAGTGCTCCTGGGCACTGGAATGAGAATTTTAAAAGGCCATCTTCCCTCAAAGATTAAAAGAAAAAAAAAAAGAAATAGAATACCTAATCTTGTATGCAATGGTTTGGAGCAGATTTATCAAAAGGCAGGAAGGTAATCTGATGTCCCTTCCAGTGAAAGTAGATAGGCAGAAAAGGAACCTATGCTTAGGGTATGAGAAACAAACAACATCGTCCAAGTTGACTCAGAAGGTCAACCTCAGTTTGATAACGTATTGCTGAATGTACTGTTTGTTTTGAAACAGACTGAGCCTGTAATCCCAGCCCTTTGGGAGGCTGTGGCAGGTGGATTATTTGAGGTCAGGAGATTGAGACCAGCCTGGCAGCACGGTGAAACCCCGTCTTTACTAAAAAAAAAAAAAAAAAAAAAAAAAAGGCCGGGCACGGTGGCTCAAGCCTGTAATCCCAGCACTTTGGGAGGCCGAGGCGGGTGGATCACGAGGTCAAGAGATCGAGACCATCCTGGTCAACATGTGAAACCCCGTCTCTACTCAAAATACAAAAAATTAGCTGGGCATGGTGGCGCGTGCCTGTAATCCCGGCTACTCGGGAGGCTGAGGCAGGAGAATTGCCTGAACCCAGGAGGTGGAGGTTGCGGTGAGCCGAGATCGCGCCATTGCACTCCAGCCTGGGTAACAAGAGCAAAACTCCGTCTCAAAAAAAAAAAAAAAAAAAAAAAAAACTTAGCCAGGTGTGGTGGTGCACACCTGTGGTCCTAGCTACTCCAGAGGCTGAGGCAGGAGAATTCCTTGAACCCAGCAGGCGGAGACTGCAGTGAGATGAGATGTGCCACTGCACTCCAGCCTGGGTGACAGAGTGAGACTCTGTCGCAAAAAAGAAAAACAAATTGTAAGTCCTTGCAAATGTCAGTTAAAAGTTAACTAAGGAGTAATGTACTTAATGTGCTTAGGAAGAAGAAACGAAAAAAATCAGTTTACGGTGTGGTTAAGTAATGTGCCTCTACAGGTAGATGAGAGAGCCACATGTGCAGGGAGGGAGGAAGGGCAGGAAATCTGCATGTTCATCATTACTCTGGATGATTAAATATGTGCGTTCACATAGCTAATTGAGAAGATACATGATATGTCTACTAACAAAAGTGGAACCACAGCTCTTCAGATCAAATTCATCAGAAATTGGTAGAAAGTACCAAATAAAGACTTCTATCTATAGGAGATTTATGGCATTCAGCAACATGGCCAACTGGAAGCCTCTGGTGCTCCTCCCACTCGTAATGACAACCAGAACCATGAATAAACAACTACAGTTTAATAAAAGTAAGTGAGGGGGAGTGCCACGGTACATCGAGAAGTAACAGAAACCCCAATGAACAGAAAAACTCAGGATGGCCAAATAGCGAATGGAAGGAAATCCTGGACCTCTACTGCCCTGTCCCCCAACTGGAATTAGCTGAGAACCAGGAAGAACTTCTCCCTCTGGGGAAGAGGTAAGAAGATTCCAGAAATCCCCATCAGCACCTTGGATACCTACAAACATTGGGGTCCCCTGCAGTCCTCACAGGTACTCAGTCCAGCTGGGAGGGCTTCCTGGAGTCCACATAGCTATGCTTCCCCAGAGAAGGAGCCAACACCATGCTGTGCCCACAGCCCACGTGGCTACTGTGCTGTACCATCTTGGAACTGAAACTACAGCTGGAGTGTGTCTTGCTCCAGGGGTGCATAGCCACGACTCCCTTTCATTCCTGAGGCTAAGCTGCCACTAAACCACCCCATCCCAGTGGTCTGACATCCCCAAGCTGAGCTGCAAGTAGCTGTTACAGCCTTACCATGGGGTGAAGCATAGGTGGAGTCACTCCACCTACCCTCTCAGGCTGGAGTTGAAGTAGCATCCTGCCTCCTGGCAACAGTACCTAAGCCATTCAGAGCAGTCACTCTTCCCCTATGCCTAAGTTGAAGCAGCACCCTGCATCCCAAAAAATGAAACCTTAGCTGCCACTCAGAGTGGCCATGTACCCCAGTACTTATGCTGAAGCAGTGCCCTGAAGCTGATGGAAATGGTCCCTGGGCCACCCAGAACAGTCATGCTTCCGAGTCCTGAAGCAGCACAGGTCTTGGGGAATTGGTGCCTTGACCAAGCTGAGCAGCTGCGATCCCAGGGCTGAGCTGATGTAGTTACCCACGTCCCAGGGAAATAGAGCAGTGGTTGAGCTGAGACACCCTGCCCTACAAGCCAAACAACTCCAGTACCCTGCGCTTCCTTGGGCCTGGAATAGCTCCCTCAAGTCTGAACTGCTGAGATACCCCACTTCTTGGGAAGTGAAGCTATCCCTTGCTGTTCCCTGCTCCCCCACGGCCCAAACAACAGATGTGTTCCACCATTCTGGGACACTTGCTGCCACCACACCTGGCCTCTCTCTCTGGGAGACTGCTGAGTCCCACTCCCAAGGTCTAGAGGAGGGGTGTCCAATCTTTTGGCTTCCCTGGGCCACAGTGGAAGAAGAATTATCTTGGGCCATACATAAAATACACTAACACTAATGATAGATGACAATAGCTGATGAGCTTAACAACAACAACAAAAAAAACTAAACTAAATGTTTTAAGAGAGTTTATAAATTTGTGTTGGGCCACATTCAAAGTTATCTGGACACGTGTGGCCCACACACCATAGGTTGGACAAGCTTAGTCTAGAGTCACTACTACATGGTCACCTTATGGGACCCGAGTTGCCACTGAGCCCTACTGGCTCGAGTTCCCAAATTGCAGGCATCTCCTGCTCCCCAGGCCCAAATCTCCAGAGCAACCTTGTTCTTCCTAAGTCGGACCAGTGCCATGCCCTGCAAACAGTGGAAGAATCCACCACAACCCTGCCTGAGCTTCAAGGGAGTGCCTCAGAGTTACAGATTCTGGCTGTGTGGGCAACCTACATCCAACCCTGCCACAGAGAGCAAATCTACACCCGAAGACCCAAGTGCCACAATGGGTTTAGGAGACTCTGAGCACCTGAACCTCAAACCCAGTGCTGATGTAGCTGCTTGTAGACCATGTCACACTTGACATTCCAAGAGGAATCCCTTTAACTAAGTCTCCCCATTGACTTGAATACAATAATTGAAGGAGACTTCAACACCCCACTCTCAGCACTGGACAAATTATCAAGACAGAAAATTAACAAAGAAACATTGGATTTAAACTGTCCTTTAGACCAAATGAACCTAACAAACATTTAGAGAACATTTCATCCAACAGCTGCACAATCCATATTCTTTTTATCAGCACATGGGATACTCTCCAGGATAAACCCCATGTCAGGCCACAAAACAAGTCTTTAAAAATTTAAAATAATTAAAATTATGTTAACCATCTTTTCTGACCACAATGGAATACAAATAGAAATCAGTGAGAAGAATTTTACAAATATGGAAATTAAACAACATGTTCCTCAATGACCAATGGGTCAATGAAGAAGAAGAAATTAGCCAGGCACGGTGGCCATGTTTACAATCCCATCCATTTGGAAGGCTGAGGCAGGATGATTGCTTGGGCCCAGGAGTTCAAGGCAAGCCTGAACAACATAACAAGACTTCATATCTACAAAATATTTTTAAAAAATTAGCTAGGCATAGTGGCAGTCTCCTATAGTCCTTGCTACTCAGGAGGCTAAGACATGAGGATTCCTTGAGCTGAGGCGTTGAAGGCTGCAATGAGCTATGACTGCACCACTGCATTCCAGCCTGAGGAACAGAGCAAGATCCTGTCTCTAAAAAAAAATAGTAAAATAAAAAAGGAAAAAATTAAAAAATTTTTTGAAACAAATGAAAATAGAAACATCATACTAAAACCTATGGAATACAACAAAAGCTGTATAAGAAGAAGATTTATGGCAATAAACACCTACATCAAAAAAGTTTAAATGTTTCAAATAAACAATGTAACAGTGTATCTCAAGGAACTAGAAAAGCAAGAACAAACCAAACCCAAAATCAGAAGGAAAGAAATACTAAAGATCAGAGCAGAAAGAAATAACATTGGGACTAAAAGCAAATATAATTTAAAAAATAAAAAGTTTTTTTTTAAAGATAAAAAATTGACAAACTGCTAGCTAGACTAACCAAAAAGAGAACCCCAAAAAAATCAGAAACAAAAAAGGAGACATTGCAACTCACATCACAGAAATACAAAGGATCACTAGAAACTATTATGAACAACTATGCATCAACAAGATAGAAAATCTGGCAAAAATGGATAAATTCCTGGACACATATAATGTACCAAGATTGAACCAAGAAGAAATAGGAAGTCTAAACAGACCAACAAGTAACAAGATTGAATCTGTAATAAAAAAGTCTACCATCAAGGAAAAACCCAGGAACCAATGGCTTTTTTGTGGAAGGCCACCAATCATTTAAAGATGGACTAATGCTAATTCTTCTTAAACTCTTTGAGACAATTGGAGAGGAAGAAATTCTTCGATACTCATTCTGTGAGACCAGTA
>CAUYOR010008453.1:0-10514 GCA_963573925.1 Callimico goeldii | reverse complement strand
AGTATAAATTTTTTTTTTTTTTTGAGACAGAGTTTCGCTCTTATTCCCCAGGCTGGAGTGCAATGGCGCAATCTTGGTTCACTGCAACCTACGCCTCCTGGGTTCAGGCAATTCTCCTGCCTCAGCCTCCTGAGTAGCTGGATTACAGGCCCCGTCGCCCGCGCTGCCACCGCCGCCGCCGCCGCTACTGCCGCGGGGGCCGCGGGGGTCGCAGCTGGGGCGCGGCCCCGAGGGGAGGCGAGGGAGCCGCGCCAGGCCCAAAGCCGAGGCGGGGCCGGGATGAGGCGCTGAAGCCCAGCATGGCCGGCCCGGGCCCCACCTTCTCGCCGCACCGGCTAGTCTGGGCGAACCGGCACCGCGAACTAGAGGCCGCACTGCACAGCCACCAGCACGACATTAAACAGGAGGATCCCCACGGGCGGACCCCCTTGGAGCTGGCCGTGTCTCTGGGAAACCTGGAGTCCGTGCGAGTGCTCCTTCGGCACAATGCTAACGTGGGCAAAGAGAACCGCCAGGGCTGGGCAGTCCTGCAGGAGGCAGTCAGCACTGGAGACCCCGAGATGGTGCAGCTGGTGCTCCAGTATCGGGACTACCAGAGGGCCACGCAGAGGCTGGCGGGCATTCCAGAGCTGCTCAACAAACTTCGCCAGGCCCCTGATTTCTATGTGGAGATGAAGTGGGAGTTCACCAGCTGGGTGCCCCTTGTGTCCAAGATGTGCCCGAGCAATGTGTACCGCATGTGGAAGCAGGGTGAGAGCCTGTGAGTGGACACCAGTTCCTGGGCTTTGAGAACATGACCTGGCAGCGGGGCCAGAGGAGCTTCATCTTCAAGGGCCAGGAGGCAGGAGCCCTGGTGATGGAAGTGGACCATGACCGGCAGGTGGTGCACGCAGAGATGCTAGGGCTCACTTTGCAGGAGCCTGAAGCACTGCTGGCGGCCATGCGGCCGAGCGAGGAGCACGTGGCCAGTCGCCTCACTTCTATTGTCTCCACCCACCTGGACACTCAGAATGTGGCCTTCCAGAGGAACAAATGTAGTATCTGGGGCTGGCGGTCTTAGAAGATGGAAACTGTTAGCGGCTACGAGGCCAAGGTATACAGTGCCACCAACGTGGAGCTGGCGACACGCACACGCATGGAGCACCTCTCTGACCAGGACAAGTCGAGGAGCAAAGGGGGGAAGACTCCGTTCCAGTCCTTCCTGGGGATGGCCCAGCAGCACTCCTCCCACACTGGGCCCCCCATGCAGCAGGCAGCCAGCCCACCAACCCCACAGCAATCTCCCTTGAGGAGTACTTCGACCCCAGCTTCAGCCTGGAGTCACAGAACATTGGCCTCCCCATCGAGATGTCCAGCAAAGTATAGAGGTTCAAGGCAACACTCTGACTGAGTGAGGAGCATCCTCTCGCTCTGGGTGACCAGGTGACACCCATCATCGACCTAATGGCCATCAGCAATGCTCACTTTGCCAAGCTGCGTGACTTCATCACCCTGCGCCTCCCACCTGGCTTCCCCGTCAAGATTGAGATTTCCCTTTTCCACGTGCTTTATCTTTTAATAACAAAGTTGAATTTAAGGCAAACAGCATTACAGAGACCAAAATTCACTGCTATAATAAAGTAGATTAAAAAATCGCTTTCAGGTATGGACAGGTTGGAAAAGACAATATAGGTATAAAAATCTATCAGGAAAAAAATAATGTGACAGAAATAGAATGATTCTAACATTTTAGGAAGAATAAGTTAAGTAGGAGACATATAGATCAATAGAACAGAATAGAGTCCAGAAACAGACTCAAGCATCTTGAGTTAATTTTTGTCTATGGCATAAGGAAGGTGTCCAGTCTTGATCTTCAGCATTTTGATAACCAGTTATCCCAGCACCATTTATTGAATAGGGAATCCTTTCCCCATTGCTTGTTTTTGTCAGTTTCATTGAAGACCAGATAGTTGTACATATGCAATCTTATTTATGGGTTCTGCATTCTCTTCCATTGTCCATGTGTCTGTTTTTGTACCATGCTGTTTTGGTTACTGTATCCCTGTTGAATGGTTTAAAGTGATGCCTCCAGCTTTGCTCTTTTTGCTTAGGATTGCCTTGATTATTAGGGCTCTTTTCTGGCTCCATATGAATTTTAAAATCATTTTCTCTAGTTCTGTGAAGAATGTCAATGTTTAGTTTCGTTTAGTTCAATAGGAATAGCACTGAATCTTTAAACTGCTTTGGGCAATCTGGCCATTTTAATAATATTGATTCTTTCTATCCATAAACATGGAATGTTTTACCACTTATTTGTGTCATCTCTGATTTCTCTGAGCAGTGGTTTGTAGTTCTCCTTGTAGAGACCGTTCACCTCTCTAGTTAGCTGTATTCATAGGTATTTTATTCCTTTTGTGGCAATTGTGAATTCCTGATTTGGAAGTACACTCCTGATTTGGCTCTCTGCTTGACCATTGTTGGTGTGTAGGAGAACGCCTGTACACATAGAGGGGAACAACATACACTGGGGCCTATCAGAAGGTAGAGGATGGGAGAAGGGGGAGGATCAGGAAAAATAAGTAATGTTACCAGGATTAACATCTGGGTGATGAAACAATCTGTACAACAGACTCCCGTGATACAAGTTTGAACTGGGGAGGCAAGATCATGTTATTGCACTCCAGCCTGGGCAACAGAATAAGACTCAGTTTTGAAAATAAATAAATAATAAAAATAAAAATTATTCTACAAGCTGGGCATGGTGGCTCATGCCTGTAATCCCAGCACTTTGAGAGGCCAACACGGGAGGATCACTTGAGGCCAAGAGTTCAAGACCAGCCTTCGAAACATAGGGAGACTTCATCTATATAAAAATTTTTTTTAATTGAATGGGTGTGGTGGTGTGTGCCTGTAGTCCTAGCTACTTGGAAGGCTGAGGTAGGACAATCCCTTGAGTCCAGGAGGCTGAGGCTACAGTGAGCCATGATTGTGCCACTGCACTCCAACCTGGGTAACAGAATGAGAGCCTGTCTGAAATAAAAAATAAAATTAGGCCGGGTGCGGTGGCTCACGCCTGTAATCCCAGCACTTTGGGAGGCCAAGGCGGGTGGATCAGGAGGTCAAGAGATCGAGACCATCCTGGTCCGCAAGGTGAAACCCCGTCTCTACTAAAACCACAAAAATTAGCTGGGCATGGGGGTGTGCACCTGTAGTCCCAGCTACTCGGGAGGCTGAGGCAGGAGAATTGCCTGAACCCAGGAGGCGGAGGTTGTGGTAAGCCAAGATCGTGCCATTGCACTGCAGTCTGGGTAACAACAGCGAAACTGTCTCAAAATAAATAAATAAATGAATAAATTTTTTAAATTAAATAAAAATGATTCTACAATCAAAGCAGAATTCTGAGTAGCATAACAAAATCCTACGATAATTTAAGAATGTGGGGCATGAAGACCATTTAAAACAGTCATTCTTCAACTATATTTTTCCAGGATCACCTTGGGAAGACAAAAGGAAGTCTTAGCCAAGTCACCAAGACACTCTCTCCTAGTTCAAGTACCCAGCTCTACTTCCTCTCCACTACATACTGAAAAATTATGTAGGATGCCACTTAAACAAAAATATTTATGCTGAGGAAATAATCTTGAATAATATTCCAATATTAATGTCAATATTTTACTAGATAAACTATGTAATAGCTCCAAGTGTTATCATCATAGAGAGAAGGAAGTTTTCTTTCAATGGATGACTGTGAATGGTCTCAAATATCTTAGGTGTGCAACATTTGCACAATAAGTTGATACAAAAAGATAATGGTCTTTAAGCAGAGTACCACCATTAAAGACACATGCTTTGTAAAGATATCCAGGTGGCAGTCTCACACTAAAACTCAACTTCCCATAAAAATACCCCAGGAGAGATAAACATCCCATTGACAAAGATCAGACTTCTGTGACCCAGTCATAAGCAGATATTGAGAAGGGACATGAAAAGAAGAAAAAATGAGCTCTCTCAGGTCATGCTCAATTATTCCTCAGGCCAAAATAGAAAAAGAAAACCAAATTTCCACCGTTCAGTTAATGTTATCTCCTTATCTTTCTAGGAAAACTTGATAGCACACATCACCACCATGGTGCGAACCGCTCTCCATCTATGTCAGATTACCTCCCAATGCCATACTCTTTCTGTCCCCACAAGTGATCACAAGGCCACAGCAGACATTCATATCTTTTTCTTCCACTACCCATTCTATGTTCCCCTTTCTCTTGGCCATTATCAGCTGGATGACATTCTCTATATAATGGTAACAGTGCGAACTTTCATCCCTAGGAAATCTGCATCCCATAAGCCTCACTTTATCAAGTTGTTATAGTTTTCATTAACCTTTATTGGTGGGCCTGGAAACACTACGTGGCAACCAAAGAATTTCCCAGGATTTTAGATATGGCCCTCGCTTCTCCAGTTATGTAGAACAACCAAGTTTTCCCTTGGTAATAAATATCAGTCACACCAGGCAGAAGGGCAACCCTACTCTTTGTATGTTGGCTTACATGAGTACCAAAAATGGCTGGGTGGTAGGCTTAACCTCCAGTTCAGTGAAACCATTGTTACATAGCTTGGTAGAAGAACACATCCCTTGAGAGCGATAGGAGACATTTATAATGCGCCATTTTTGGTTTTCTCAGCCTCGTTTGGTATTTCAGCACAGCTGAAGGAACCAGTTCTGCAATGGCTTCAGCTAGCATTAGTGGATGCATCTGAAAGCACCTCACCTCACTGCTATTAAATATCCTCCTTGCCTCCTTCTCTGGGACATCTCTTGCCCCACAGATGTCATGACGAATCTTTAGCACTCACACAAATATTAAGACTTATGATGCATTTTGAATTCATTCTTGTAGGGCGTTAGGTATAAATTGAGGTTCCATTTTTTTCTTTTGCATATGGAAACCCAATTTTTCCAGCACCATTTGTTGAAGACTAGTCTTCACTGAATTGCCTCTGTACCTTTGTTGAAAATCAGTAAATAATACATGAGTAGAACTGTTTCTGGACTCTTTATGGTGTTCCATACTCTCAATACTGATCTATATTTCTATACTTTAATACTATACTTTCCTGATTATTGTAACTTAATAGTTAATTTGGAAACAAGACAATGTTAGCCCCTCTACATTGTTCTCCTCTTTCAAAATGAATTTTGATTTTGGGTGTATTTGTCTTTACACACAAATGTTATGATCACATTGTCAAATCATGCACAAAAATTTCTGTTAGAATATTTATTGGAATTTTGTTAACTCTCTCAATCAGTTTCTAAGGAGTCAATGTCTGAAGAATGTTGTCTTTCAATCTGTAAAAATATTGTATCTACCCATTTCTTTTTATTTTGTTTTATTTTAAGTTCTGGGGTAGGGTACAGGATGTGCAGGTGTATTATGAAGATAAACATGTGCCATGATGGTTTGCTGCACCTATCAACCAATCATCTCGTTGTTAGGCCCAGCATGCATTAACTATATTTCCTAATGCTCTCCCTCCCCTGACCCTGCCTTTGACAGGCCCCAGTGTGTGTTGTTCTCCTCCCTGTGTCCAAGTGTTTTCATTGTTCAGCTACCACTTATAAGTGAGAACATGCAGTGTTTGGTTTTTCTCTTCCTGCATTAGTTTGCTGAGGATAATGGCTTCTAGCTCCACCCATATGATACAATCTCATTTCTTTTTATGGCTGCATAGTATTCCATGGTGTATATGTACCACATTTTTTTTAATCCAGTCTATCATTGATGGGCATGTGGGTTGATTCCATGTCTTTGTTATTGTGAATAGTGATGGAATGAACACACATGCATTCATGTATCTTTATAATGGAATGATTCATACTCCTTTGGGTATATAGCCAGTAATGGGATTACTGGGTAAAATGGTATTTCTGTTTTTAGGTCTTTGAGGACTTGCCACACTGTCTTCCATGATGGTTGAACTAATTTCCTTCCCACCAACAATGTAAATGCATTCCTTTCACTCCATAGCCCTGTCAGTGTCTGTCGTTTCATGACTTTTTAGTAATTGCCATTCTGACTGGCATGAGATGGTATCTCATTGTAGCTATAATTTGCATTTCTCTAATGATCAGTGATGTTGAGCTTTTTTCATATGCTTGTCGACTGCATGTATGTCTTCTTTTGAGAAGTGTCTGCTCATGTCCTTTGCCCACTTTTTAATGGGGTTGTTTTTTCTTGTAAATTTGTTTCAATGTCTTGTAGACTCTAGATATTAGACTTTTGTCAGATACATAGATTGCGAACATTTTCTCTCATTCTATAGGTTGTCCGTTTGCTCTGATGATAGTTTCTTTTGCGGTGCAATAGCTTTTTAGTTTAATCAGATCCTATTTGTCAATGTTTGCTTTTGTTGCAATTGCTTTTGACATTTTTGTCATGAAATCTTTGCCTGCGCCTATGTCCTAGATTTTCTTCTAGGATTTTTATAGTTTTGGGTTTAATCCATGTTGAGTTAGTTTTTGTATAAGATGTAAGGAAGGGATCCAGTTTCAATTTTCTGAATATGGCTAGCCATTTCTCCCAACACCATTTATTAAATAAGGAACTCTTTCCTCATTGCTTGTTTTTGCCACGTTTTTTGAAAATTAGATGGTTGCAGGTGTGTGGTCTTATTTCTGAGTTCTCTATTCTGTTTCATCAGTCTCTGTGTCTGTTTTTGCACCAGTACCATGTTGTTTTGGTTGCTGCAATTCGGCTTCCTCTATTCCTATTCAGATGCCCCTTATTTCTTCCTCTTGCCCAATTGCTCTGTTGAGGACTTCCAGGGCTATATTAAATAAGAGTGGTGAAACTGGGCATCCTCATACCATTCCAGTTTTTTGAGAAAAGAATTTCAGTTTTCCCCCATTCACTATGGTGTTAACTGTGGATTTGTCATATATGGCCTTTGTTGTATTGACAGATTTTCCTTCTATTCCTAATTTGTTGAGAGTTGTTTTTCATCAGGAAGCAACATTAAAAAATTCTATCAAATGCTTTTTCTGCATCTACTGAGATTATCATGTGGTCATACATTTTTTTTCTCTTCATTCTGTTGATGTGACACAAAAACTGGACAAGAATACAACCAAAAAAGAAAACTACAGGCCAACACCCTGACAAACATGTAAAACTCCTCATCAAAATACTAGCAAACTGAATCCAATGATGCATTCAAAAGGTAATACACCATGATCAAGTGGCAAGGATTCAAGGTTGGTTCAACATATGCAAATCAATAAATGTGGTTATATTTTCTTGCCACTTTTTATGTTCAGTAATTTTATATTGTATATTATACTTTATTTATAAAATAATTATAGAAGCTTTAGATGATGCTATATTCTACTTTACATCAAGTTTTTCTTTTCCTCTGTTACATGGATAAAGTGAAGGGCTAATCACCATGATTTAGCAGAGATTAAGCTGAAATGGAAGCAAAACCCTGTCTTCCCCTTTTCTTGAGGATGCCTCCCCTGGACTTTTAACTGATACCTCAGCACCAAAATACAGCAAGGTGTATAGCTATCTTTACGAGTTTCACAGCAAAGCTTTCTAGACTCCCACCCCAGGCAACTTCAGAATCTGGCAAATGTCTTGAGACCATGAGTATGGTGGCTCAGCCTGTTTTTTTTTAAGCATTGTCTTTTTCCCACAGTTAATTTGACACCATTTAAAGAAGTTTAGGGGAATCTTCTTCCAACCATTGCTCTAGGGTCTCAGTCAGACTTATTTCACTTATTTTTCTACTTTTCCATTGAATAAAGCATGTCTGTCAATTGGCTGGAAAAGTAAAATCTTGAACTAGACTGCTAGCAATATAGTTTTATGTTGTTTTGTTCATTGGATGACAAATAACTTTTAGAGCGATATTGTTAACAACACTAATCAAACAGTCTAATAAAGCATCAGCCTGTATCTTCTAAACGAGGGGTAATTCAGTCTTTTGGCTTCCTTGGGCTACACTGGAAGAAGAAGAATTGTCTTGGTCCACCCATAAAATACAGTAACAATAATGACAGCTAATGAGCTTTAAAAAAAATCACACACACTCACAAAACTTAATGCTTTAAGAAAGTTTATGAATTTGTGTTGGTCTGCATTCAAAGCCATCCTCGGCCTCATGCAGGCAGTGAACCATGGGTTGGACAAGCTTGTACTAAACTATTTTAGATTCACTGTTATAGTAAGCAAGGCCCTTTCTATAGTACAATTCCTCATTCTTAGAGTTCTTACTTTTTTCTGTAGTCTCCAACAAAACTTTTAAACTGGATCAGTGCTTAAAGCTCTCACTACCAAGATGGACACCTAGGTTGAAAATTTATGAAGCCTGGTTGCATGGATGTCTCTAGTGAAATACTACAGCTGTAGATTTCTTTTCTTGTCCAAAAGTTATTTAAGACAGTGCATTTAATTTCTCTGTGAATTTCATTGATGTTTTAATTTCTGTTATCATTTATAACTCAATTTTCTTATTTTTATTTTTTTAACCTTTAGTTTCAGGGGACATGTACAGTCTGTTACATAGATAAACTCGTATCATGGGGGTTTGATGTACAGATTATTTCATTCCCGGGTACAAAGCCTAGCTCTCAGTAGCTATTTTTTCTGCTCCTCTCTCACCTCCTACCCTCTACTCTCTGGTAGACCCCAAGCGTCTGTTGTTGCTAGCATTTTTTTTTTTGAGACAGAGTTTCGCTCTTGTTACCCAGGTTGGAGTGCAATGGCGTGATCTTGGCTCACCACAACCTCCACCTCCTGGGTTCAGGCAATTCTTCTGCTTCAGCCTCCTGAGTAGCTGGGATTACAGGTGCACGCCACCATGCCCAGCTAATTTTTTGTATTTTGAGTAGAGTTGGGGTTTCACCATGATGACCAGGATGGTCTTGATCTCTTGACCTCATGATCCACCTGCCTCGGCCTCCCAAAGTGCTGCGATTACAGGCTTGAGCCACCGTGCCCGGCCATTGCTAGTATTTTTATAGTTTTTGTTTTGAGGTGGAGACTTGCTCTGTCACCCAGGCTGGAGTGCAGTAACACGATCTTGGCTCACTGCAACCTCCACCTCCCAGGTTCAAATGATTCTTCTGTCTCAGCCTCCCAAGTAGCTGAGATGGCAGGTGCCTGCCACCAAGCCCAGCTTATTTTTTGTATTTTTAGTAGAGACAGGGTTTTGCCACATTGGCCAGGCTGGTTTCAAACCCCTGACTTCAGGTGATCCACCTGCCTTGGCCTCCCAAAGTGCTGGGATTATAGGCATGAACCACTGCACCCGGCCTATAGTTTCATATTTAGAAAAATGTTAGTGAACAATGAGCAGCCTTCACATTCATATATTACATCCTTAAGTGGGAGACCTGGGACCCAACAATGTGAGCCTAACATCGGGGCTCAGCTCTCACAGTCAAGATTGTGATTATTTGCAGTGAGAGTAAAGACCAGATATACCAGGAGAGCAGGAGAGTAACACTGGAGGTAGCAGCTGGAAGTTGGTTTTGGTGGTGTGGACCGGGATATTAGTAATAGAGCAGAGGTTGCTACTGCTGAGATACGGACTCCTAGGCTCATCCACGGAACACAGTCCACGGATGTGGGAAGCCATAGTCATCACAAACACCAGAAGCTCAAAGTATGTCATTTGACGGACAGAGGTGAGCTGAAAGGGCATGGTAAGAGGAAGTCACGTAGCACAGTTGTTGGCTTTACGTAGGTAGGAATCAATGCCTGATTGAACCCTACTCCTCAAATTCCCATGTGGCCTTAGGCAAATTACTGAATTACTTTGAACCTCAATTTATTTATGTGTAAGATGGGAATGATAAAAGTACTTATCTCATAGAACTGTTGTAAAGGGTGTTTGGGGTTTAATGTGTATAAAGCTCATGGTCTGATGTCATGTGTGTAGCAAACACGTGAGAATGTTTTCCGTTATTAACATTCTTGGTGGTCCACTCCTAGGAAACTTACAGTGTTACTTAATTTAATTCTCCCAGCAACCCTCAGAGTGGATATTACTCTCACGTCACAGATAAGGAAACTGAGGCCCAAAGAGTTCCACAATTGCTAGTAAACAAAAAAGCAGGTCTCTCCATCTACAAAGTCAAGTCCTGCAGACCTCCCGCCGAGGGTGTGCCGTCATGTGGGGCTGGGTGCATGGCGCATGTCTAAGGAGGGCGAGAGAGTCTGACGGGGCACCACACAACCTCCCCATTTTCCCTTGTTATCATTCATCTCTACCAGTAAACTCTCAACTTTTTTTTTTTTTACAATCTCAATTTAATGCTCTAAGCTCTTTGCAACACAAGCATTAACAACCACATGAAAAGAACAGTCCTTGTGGGTAAGAAATTCTCCGCAAACTGACACAAGAACAGAAAATGAAATACCACATGTGCTCACTCATAGGTGGGTGTTGAACAATGAGAACACATGGACACAGGGAGGGAAGCACTACACACTGGGGTCTATTGGGGGGAATAGGGGAGGGACAGCGGG
>CAUYOR010008450.1:0-11657 GCA_963573925.1 Callimico goeldii | reverse complement strand
AGGCTAGGAAGGGTCATTGAGAAAAGCCACATGCTTTTAATATTGTGGTATGAACCTCAACAACGAACTCCAAGATAACTCTGCAACCTGAGTTAG
The DNA here is from genome assembly GCA_963573925.1 of Callimico goeldii. NCBI lineage: Eukaryota > Metazoa > Chordata > Mammalia > Primates > Cebidae > Callimico > Callimico goeldii. The sequence goes on along the minus strand of CAUYOR010008450.1, from coordinate 11,561 downwards.
TACAGCCTCTGAGGAAACTGACTGGGCAGAAATAACCATTTTTTTTTGTGTGTGAAGGGGAGGAAGGCAGCAAATCACACTGCCATGTGTGCACCTATGCAACAGTCTTGCATGTTCTTCACATGTACCCCAGAACCTAAAATGCAATAAAAAAACCATAAAAACTAAAAAATGAAATAAAAACTGGTACTGGATTTTGCAAGAAATAGCAAGTCACCCTGAAGTTATAATTGCATGGCATTTACAGTAAAGAGGATCGTAGATTATATTATTGTTCTTTGAAAACTGTGTGGTACATATCCTTTATAATCAGCGAAACTATAAAAGTTTTTGTGAACATGTATGTTTATACACAGACATACGCTGTTCCCCTTGGAGAGCCAGTTGTTAACATGTCTCAGCACATCACCGTGTAGAAAGCACATGGACTTTGGATCCTGTAACAGTCATGTTCAGATCCGGGTCGTCACTGCTTGTGTGACCTCAGACAAGTAATTTCCCTCTTGGTTTTTTTGTTTTCGTTTTTGTTTTTGAGATGAAGTTTCACTCTTGTTGCCCCGCCTGGAGTGCAATAGAGTGATCTTGGCTCAGTGCAACCTCTGCCTCCCAGGTTCGAGCGATTCTCCTGCCTCAGCCTTCCAAGTAGCTGGGACTACAGGCACATGCCACCATGCCCGGTTATTTTTTTGTATTTTTGGTAGAGATGGGGTTTCTTCTCCATGTTGGTCAGGCTGGTCTCGAACTCCCAACCTCAGGTGATCCTCCTGCCTCAGCCTCCCAAAGTGCTGAGATTACAGGCGTGAGCCACCGCGCCCAGCCCATGTCCTTTTCTGAATGCCGGTTTTCTCTTTTTTAACATGGGAGCAGTAATAGCTACCTGAGGGAGGCTTTTGGTTGGAGCTTTTGAAGATGAGATGGGAAGCACAGACCTGAGCATCTGTATCATGGCTGGCCAGGCATGGTGGCTCACACCTGTAACCCCAGCACTTGAGGCCAAAGCAGGCGGATCACTTGAGCCCAGGAGTTCCAGACCAGCCTGGGCAACATGGCGAAACAGTGTCTCTACCAAAAAAAAAAAAAAAAAAAAAATCAGCCAGGCTTTGTGGTGCATACGTGCAGTCCCAGCTACTCAGGAGGCTTAGGCAGGAGGATAGAGGCTGAGCATGGGAGGTTGAGGCTGCAGTGAGTTGTGATCGTGCCAATGAACCCTAGCCTGGGTGATAAGAGCAAGACCCTGTCTCAAAATAAAATCAAAACATATATATAACGGCCACCATCGATGTAAAGACCATTTCCACTTGCTGGAGACAGGGTTGCTTAGTCTCTGTCTTCTGCACTCACACTGACGTGACACTTCCTGTATGACCCACCCTATCCCGTCCTCACGGTCTTTTCCCGGCTTGCACCGCCCTTTTGTCAAGCAGCAGCTGTAGGGGATCATTTAGTAGGTATTACTCTGAAGTCCCTGCACCTGGGGTTAGGGGCGAGCAAACACTCTCCTAGTGATCTGCTCTGATCCCAGGCACCTTGGAAGAGCACGCAGGGTCCCCGTGAGCTTCTCTAGGGCACGGAGGGCAGCTTGTTCATCACGCGCTCACGTGTGTCCTGCGCTGGGCTGGCATGTTAGTTTGCTAGGGTGCTGTAACTCATTACCACAGACCAAGTGGCTTCAAACCACAGAAATGGATTATCTCACAGCGCTGGAGGCCAGAAGTCTGATATCAAAGTGTTGGCAAGGTTGGCTGCTTTTGGAGGCTCTGGGGGAGAATCTCTTCCACGCCTCTCTCCTAGCTCCCGGTGGCAGCTGCCATCCTCGCTATTCCTCGGTGTTAGGGATGGAATTTTGTCCTCTCCACACCCTCCATTCCTATGTTGAAGTCCTAACCCCCAGCCCCTCAGAACGTGTTCTTATTTGGATACTGGATCATGGCAGATGTAATTATTTAAGTTAAGGTGAGGTCATTACTGGACTAGGGTGGAGCCATAATCCAGTGTGACTGGCGTCCTTATGGAAAAGGGAAATCTGGACGCAGATGCACACACAGAAAGAACACCATGTGATGAGGAAGTCAGAGGTTATAGTGATGCTTCCTTCTACCATCCAAGGAATGCTTGTCAGCAAATCACCAAAGATCATCGGTGTTCTGCACCAGAAGCAGCCAAGCATGGTGGCTCACGCCTGTAATCTCAGCACTTTGGGAGGCTAAGGTAGGAGGACTGCTCGAGCCCAGGAATTTGAGGCCAGCTTGGGCAACATAGCAAGACCCCGTCATTACAAAATATTGAAAAGTGAGCAGGGTGTGGTGGTGCACACCTATGGTCCCAGCTGCTAGGGAGGCTGAAGCAGGAGGATCACTTGAGCCCAGGAGTTCCGGGTTGCAGTGAGCTATGATCACACCACTGTACTCCAGCCCAGGTGACAGACCAAGACTCTGTCTAAAAAATAAAAATTAAAAAATCTGGTGAGGTGTCTCTCACCCATAGTCCCAGCCACTTAGGAGGCTGAGGCAGGAGGATTGCTTGAGCCCACGAGATCAAGACGAGGCTGGCAATGTGGTGAGACTTCATCTCCACAATTTTTTTTTTTTGAGACAGAGTTTCACTCTTGTCACCCAGGCTGGAGTGCAGTGGCGCAATCTCGGCTCACTGCAACCTCCGCCTCCCGGGTTTAAGCGACTCTCCTGCCTCAGCCTCCCGAGTAGCTGTGTTACAGGCATGCGCCACCACGTCTGCCTAACTTTGTATTTTTAGTAGAGACAGGGTTTCTCCTTGTTAGTCAGACTGGTCTTGAACTCCCGACCTCAGGTGATCTGCCCGCCTTGGCCTCGCAAAGGTCTGGAATTATAGGAATGAGCCACTGTGCCCACCCCGAATTTTTTTTTTTAATTAGCTGAGCATGGTGACCTGTGGCTAGAGTCCCAGCTATCTGGGAGGCTGAGACGGGAGGCTGGCTAAAGCCTGAGAGGCAGAGGCTGCAATGAACTGATGGTGCCTGGGTCAGCTCCCCGGCTCAGAGGCTAGTGGGCAGTGAGCTGACTGTACTCCATCTTGGGCGGCAGAGAAAGAACCTGTCTCAAAGAAAGAAAGAAAAATCACCAGAAGCTAGGCGAAAGGCACAGAAGACATTCTGCCTCATAGCCCTCGGAGGAAACGAAGCCCGCTGGAACATCCTGATCTTGGACTTTCAGTTTCCAAAACTTTGAGACAGTAAAAGTGTCTGTCGTTTAATCCCCTGAGCTTGTTGTCACAGTCAGCCCTTCTTCTTCTTCTTCTTTTTTTTTTTTTTGAGATGGAGTTTCTCTCGTTACCCAGGCTGGAGTGCAATGGTGCAATCTCGGCTCACCGCAACCTCTGCCTCCTGGGTTCAGGCAATTCTCTTGCCTCAGCCTCCCGAGTAGCTGGGACTACAGGCACGCGCCACCATGCCCAGCTAATTTTTTGTATTTTTAGTAGAGACGGGTTTCACTGTGTTGACCAGGATGGTCTCGATCTCTTGACCTCGTGATCCACCCGCCTCGGCCTCCCAAAGTGCTGGGATTACAGGCGTGAGCCACCGCGCCCGGCATTATTTTCAAGTTAATTATTATTTCCCCCTTTGTCTCAGCTCCAATCCCATTGCCCTTCCCTTTCTGAGGCATACCCAGACCTACATACTTAATGCATGCATCTCCCTCCAATTCACCTTCCACCACACAGATGAATGCATATATCCTCCATAATATACAATGTTTTGCATATATATATATATATATATATATATATATATATATTTTTTTTTTTTTTTTTGCAGTGTCTCATTCTGTTACCCAGGCTGGAGTGCAGTAGTGCAATCAATCAAGGCTCACTGCAGCTGGGACCTCCCAGGCTCAAGCGAATCTCCCACCAAAGCCTCCAGAGTAGCTAGGGACCACATAACTAGCTAATGTTTTGTGTTTTTGGTAAAGACAGTGTTTTGCTATGTTGCTCTGGCTGATCTCAAACTCCTGAGCTCCAGTGATCTACCCGCCTTGGCCTCCCAAAGTGCTGGGATTACAGGCGTGAGCCACCATGCACAGCTATATGCTGTTTTAAAAGTCTTATACATGTTATTAGGCTACAGATGTTCTGTTTCTTACACTTTTGGCTTAACATTTGTAGTTTAGAGATTTATACATGTTGCATATAGTTGAAGTGATTTCTTCTGTCTATTGCAAAGCATGTAGCCAAATGTATGTGGCTTATTTTGCTCACCGTTTTCCTAGTGTGGCCCTTAGATTACCTCCAACTCTGCAGTACATGCAACTCCACGTGATCCTTTTGTGCATATCTCTTTGTGACGTTGTATGACAATTTCTCTAGGGTGTATACCAAGCATGGTTTCTCTGGGTCCTAGGGAATACCTATAGAAAATTCTCTGCCAGGCTGCACCAGCTAATATTTCAACCAACAATGCTCAAAGGTTCACATTTCCCTGTGTCCTTACCACCGCTCAATATTGTCCGCCTTTCTAATTTTTGCCAGCTGGATACGTGTAAGGTGGTATTTTGTTAATTCAGTAGGATTTTTCAAAATCTGAGTATCTGTAGCCATCTTTGCAGGGCTGCAGAGACAGCAATACTGTTTCAAATGTGGTGTGAACCACATTCCTATGAGCCTTGTACCCTTTCTTTCCCTGAATTAAAGAGTAGTTCATAAGTTTACAATAAAAGTACCTGCCTCACAGAGTTGTTGTAAGGGTGAGCTCAGGGTCTGCTTCATAGTAAGTCCTCAGTAAAAATAAATCACTATTATTATTATTGTTATTGTCCTGTGAATAGAAAGCAATTAGCATGGTGTTTGGCACATGGCATTACACTGGAGTGTGAGCTGCACAAGAAAAGGGAGCTTGTGTCTTTCTTGTTCATGCTGTATCCACACTTCCCAGAAGAGTGTTTGGCCCACGGTAGGTGCTCAGTGAGAACTTGTTGAATAAATGCATAATAACTGGAAGCTGCTATAATGATGGCAATGATGCTTATAAAGTTAAGGGCTCCATCAACCTTAGCCAATAAATATTAGCTCTTATTATGATTAACTCACATAATGGGGGCTCCCACAGGAAGGAGTCAGTCCACTGGTTCTCAAAATTGGTTGGAGTTTGGGATCACTTGCCCTTTGGAATCGTCGTGTTAAAAATATCCAACGGTTGGTCAGTCTTCCCATACACAACCCACCTCTTATCTTTCACCACAAAATACTAATTCATTTACAAAGGAAAAGGGGCAGCTTTACAGTGAAGAAGCCTGGTACGCATCATCTTAATCAAGTGATCAAGGTGAATTTTAGCAACGATGGGACAAATGGAAATTGGGAGCCACCCAGTTGGATGCAAAGAGAATATAGCATCATTTCTGTGAGATTCTTGTCAAAGGGGAGTAAACTGAATCTCCCCTTGAGGAAATGTCAGACAAATACAGATTGCAGAACATCTTACAAAATAATCTTCAAGCGTGTCAAGGTCATGAAAGTCTTCCAAACTGAAGGCGACTAAAGGGACCAGGTGCAGTGACTCATGCCTGCAATCCCAACATTTTGGGAGGCCGAGGCAGGGGGATAGCTTGAGGCCAGGAGTTCAGGACAAGCCTGGGAAACATAGTGAGACCCTGTTTTTACAAAAATTAAAAAAATGAATTAGCCAAGCATGGTAGTGTGTGCCATGAGAGCAGCAGTAAACCCAGCTGCTCGGGAGGCTGAGGAGGGAGGATCATTTGAGCCCAAGAGTTAGAGGCTGTAGCGAGCCATAATTGTGCCACTGCACTTGGCCTGGGAACAGAGCAAGACCCTACCTCTAAAAATAAAATACGATGAAAGAGACTAAAGGCTCCTGATCAATAATTGCAACTGGAGATTCTGGATTGTATCCTTTTGCTATAGAGGATGTCATTGGGACAGCTGGGGAAACTTGGATGGAATCCGAGGGTTAGTTAGTAGAGATGTAACAATGTTAATTTCCTGATTTTTATGCTTCTATTAAGGCTATATAGGAAAATATCCTCGTTTGTAGAATGTAAACTCTAGATCCTTTGAGGAAGATGATGCATTAGCTTGGCAAACACCCTCGATTGGTTCAGGAAGAAGTTTTTTTGTATAGCCTTTTTTGGTAAATCTGTGATTTTTTGAAAATGTAAAATATTGTTTTAAAATTCTGATGGGGCCAGGCATGGTGGCTCATGCCTGTAATCCCAGCACTTTGGGAGGCTGAGGTGGGAGGATCACAAGGTCAAGAGACTGAGATCCATCCTGGCCAGCATGGTGAAACCCCATGTCTACCAAAAATACAAAAATTAGCCGGGCATGGTGGTGAGTGACTGTAGTCCCAGCTACTTGGAGGCTGAGGCAGGAGAATTGCTTGAACACGGGAGGCAGAAGTTGCAGTGAGCTGAGATCGCACCTTTGCACTCTAGCCTGGTGACAGAGCAAGACTCTGTCAGAAAAGAATTCTGATGGTTGGGTCCCAACTACACGCTAATTGGCATGGGCTATGTCTTAGTCTGCAGAAACTGACTAACCTTAGAAACGGTGGCTTAAACAACAGAAACCTATTTTCCATAGTTCTAGGGGTTAGAAGCCCCAGACCAGAGTGGCGGCATGGCTGGTTTCCGTGGGGCCCGACCCTTGGTTTACGGACGGCCATCTTCCTGCGGAGGGGCATGCGGCAGGGAGCAGAGGGAGAGGAGGCAAGTTCTCTCCTGTCTCTTCTCATAAGGGCACTAATCCCATCATGAGAACCCCACCCTCATGACTTCATGACCTCCCAAAGGTCCCACCTGCAAACACCATTCCATTGAGGCTGATGGTGTCGACGTATGAATGTAGAGGGGAAATAAACATGCATTCTATGACCCGGTGCAGCCCGGGGTTCAGGATTTTAAAAAAATAAATTTCTCCAGTTGTCTAATACACGTCTAAGCTTGAAAACCACTGGGTTAGGTAAAGTCTGCAAGATGGTCAGTTAATTTTCTGTGGCTGTTTCTTATCATCTGAAACCCTACACAGGGCAGTGTTTTCAGAAAGTGGCAGGCCATCATCATCCCTCCGTGTAACCTCAGGAAAAGCCAGCGTACGTGAGATGGGGGAGTGCCAGCTTCCCTCTCGGGCACAGAGGTGCCAGGGGGTGGCTCGGGTGTCTCGTACAGACCCCAAATGCCTTGACAGTTATCGTTGACCTGAGTCACAGAGAGGATCTCAGACAATGGTTAGCAAGCTCATCTGTTAGGTAGGACTGGGTCCCAGCCCTGGTGTCGCCCCTCACTGGTTGTGTGACCTGGGTTATGTGATTCCATTCTTGGGCTTCAAATTCATCCCACATATTTCCTCACAGGATTATTGCGAGGATTTAACGGAGTCATTAGTGCGTGAAAATCACCAAGCACCGTGCCCAGAATGGAATAAGCAGTCAATTCATGCTTGCTGTAGGATTATGTAAGGAGATCTGTGATTTCCTGAACATATTGTCACCTAGACCTTTGAGTGTGAGTGTGTGAGAGTGAGTGTGTGTATGAGTGTGAGTGTGTGTGAGAGTGTGTGACTGTGTGAGTGTGTGAGACTGTGAGTGTGAGTGTGTGTATGAGTGTGAGTGTGTGTGAGTGAGTGTGCCTGAGAGTGTGAGTGTGAGAGAGTGTGAGACTGTGTGTGTATGAGTGTGAGTGTGTGAGTGTGAGTGAGTGTGAGTGTATGTGTGACAGTGAGTGTGTGTGTGAGTGTGTGTGCACGTGTGCGCATGCCTGTGTGTCTGGGAGAGGTCACAGCCCAGGAAGTGAACTGTGCAGACATCATTACGAGAACTAAGACCCCAAGTGGGGATGCCCTTGCCACTTGCCCTTCCCTTCCTGCTGGCCAGCCTGGCAACTGTAATAAGGTGCGCAGGGGGGCCTCATTGTGCAAAACCCTTTTTTGCTACAATCTCTTTATGACCCCAGCATTAGAGAACATGCTGCTCTCGGGAGGTCCCGGTGTCCAGAAGGAGGGGGTGGAGTTCGGGGCGGGAAGAAGACAGCTACGGCAGAAAGAAGCCCCAAGGCAGGTCTGATCTGCCTTTTCCTCCGAAGGTTCTAGGGGAGAGAGTCCACTCTGGCACTGTATCTTTGGGTTGAAGATTGCTGGTAGAAAGCTACAGAGAACAGTTTTTGAAGGGGAAAGGAGGTTAATTGTTTTAACTTGAGCAGAGTAAACTTGGAAAGTGAGAAATCCTCCCTCTTCCAATAGGTCTGTGGTCCAAAACCACACCTGGCCTGGCATCCTCCTAATGATAATCCCCACAGAGTTCCAGGTGTTCAGCCCAGCGACTGATTAAGAGCCCTGCCGAGTTCAGAGGGACAAGATGGAAGCTATATATAAATCCGACAAAGTTTCAAAAGGGAAAAAGACGCATGACCGATGACGAGGGCTTGCTTTGCTTCGGGAGAGTGCTGAAGCTTTTATTTCTGCACTGGCGGACACCTTGCTTTTCCTTCCTTCTTGGAAGACGAGGAGGCCCTGTGGTCACAGTTCCCCATGTGTGGAATGGGGAGAGACTGTCCACCCCGCAGGAACTCGTCTGTGCAAGGTACTTTTGAAGGCCCCAGGGTCCAACAGCTCCTTGTACTCTGCAGTGCTGGTGCCAGTATTCCCAATGGCAAAGGCACCGGGGCCAGCTGACGCTTCAGGTGTGTCTGAGAGCTGGTGGCAGGCAACACCTGTGAGTCGCTGGGGAAGGCTGCCAGGGAGGCTGCGACATGGTGGCAACTGTGGGGACAGGTCAGCAGGCAGCCCCTGTCTGTGTCAGGCAAGACAGGCCTCTTGGAAGATGGGGGCTGGCATCTGGCTCTGCTCGCAGTCATTGAACCACACGCCTCGACAGAAGGAGGCTAGCGCTTGGTAATGCCAGGAGGAAGTAAACTCACAAAAGTCATGAAAGGTGAATGCAGAGCTGCTCAGTGAGATACAGTCTTTAGAATTAGGAGGCCCCCTGTGAAAGACAGTCTGGGGCAAATCATGGACTTTTAATATGAAAGAGGGGCTGGGCGCCGTGGCTCACCCCTGTGCTCCCAGGACTTTGGGAGGCCAAGGTAGGTGGATCCCTTGAGGCCAGGAGTTTGAGACCAGCCTGGACAACACAGCAAGACCTCCATCTCCACAAAAAATAATTAAAAAAAAAAATTAGCTAGGTGTGGCGTTGTGTACCTATAGTCCTAGCTACTAAGGGAGGCTGAGGTGGGAGGATCGCTTGAGCCCAGGAGTTAGAGGCTGCAGTGAGCTATGATTGTACCAGTGCCCTCCAGCCTGGGCAACAGAATGAGACACTATCTTTTTTTTTTTTTTTTCGAGACCAAGTCTCGCTCTGTCACCCAGGCTGGAGTGCAGTGGCGCAATCTCAGCTCACTACAATTCCAGCTCCTGGGTTCAAGTGACTGCCTCAGCCTCCCGAGCAGCTGAGACCACAGGCACGTGCCACCACACCCAGCTAATTTGTGTATTTTTAGTAGAGACAGGGTTTCACCATGTTGGCTAGGCTGGTCTCAAACTCCTGACCTTGCGATCTGCCCACCTCAGCCTCCCAAAGTGCTGGGATTACAGGCCTGAGCCACTGCACCCGGTCGAGACTCTTACCTATTTTAAAAAAATGGAATAGGTAGGAAAGATCCTCTTAACCTAATTTCTTTCTTTTATAGACGTGGGAACTCAGGCCCAAAGAGACTGGTGGCTTGGTCGAAGTTTTACATCACAGTCTGCTGTGCACCATGATCAAGGTTTCTCAGTTCTGTGGGACTTGCGATAAACAGCAAAGTCGAATGGCCAGTGGTTCCCTAGGTTTCAGTATAACTCAGCCTCCGTGAATGGCTAAGCACATGTCACCCATTGGGGATCTGCTTTTTCCCGGATACACTGAGCTTAAAGAGGAATTGCGTCATGGTGCCTAGGTCAAGGGAATGGAGCTCTGGTCTTTCTTGGGTTCCTGCCTATACTCTGCTCCTATGCCAGGAGCGTATTCTTAGAAATGGCATTTAGTGTAATAATTAAAAGGTTGGCTTGGTCAAAAAGCTTTTCCAAGCCCCTTAGGGTGAGAGGTGAAAGGTTTACCTCCCTGAGGAAGCAGAGAATTGCTCCTGAGTCGGAAGGTGTGTATGGGTCCTGGAATGGTCAGACATGGTGAGACAGATTAATGTCCTCGAATGTGACTTTCAGTCAGTTCCCCTTTGGTCTAGTTTCTGGGGTGCACATTTCACAAGCAAAACAAAGTCACCTCCTGGGGAGTCCACAGGCTGTGATCATTCCTTCTCCAAACTTGGGGACCCCATTGGCATGGGCGCAGCACAAGGGGAATTGTCAGGAGCTGTGGGGACAAGCCTGGTGGCAGAAATGATGAGAGCTGCATCGGTGTCGAGAATGATCACAGCAACAAGGTCTGGGTGGCACCTAGCCTCAGCCCTCAGCACCGAAGGACCCTTCTTGGGGGGGTCCCCAATCATACTGAACTGGGGATCCAAGAGCTGCATTGGTGTCGAGAATGTTCTCAGCAACAAGGTCTGGATGGCACCTAGCCTCAGCCCTCAGCACTGAAGGACCCTTCTTGGGGGTGGGGGGGTCCCCAATCATACTGAACTGGGGATCTGCAATTTGGGGCTTAGTCTGGATACTGTTTCGTACCTGTGGCTCTTAATGGCTGGATGAACTAGGGCGGTTATTTCACATCCCAGCTTCAGTTTCCAAAGCTGCGCACTGTGCGACAGCATCATGGAATAATTAGGGTTATGGTAAGCATTAAACGAGGTAACATGGTACAAATAACAAGAACAGTCCTAGAGACTCCAGACTTGCTCAACAAATGGTGTTTCTTTTCATTTTCATTAAATATTATTGAAATTGTCATCTATGCACTAAGTTATCTTTCATTTGGGCAAATAAGCATTATGCACACATGCATACATGTACACAGACACACGCACATGCACACAATCTCTGTATGTAAATTTTACAGCTGAAGGGTCATAGACTATTAGTGCTGAAAAGCACCGTGAAAATCCCTGAGTCCAGAGCTGTCCTTGTGAAGGCGAGGCCTGGAGAGGTGACGGGCTTGGCCAGGGTTGCAGAGGCAAAGCAGCGTAACTTACTTGACTCCAAGTCACTCCAGAGTCTCCAAAATTAGCTGCGGGATGTCTTGGGAGTGTGACCCTATTCTTTGGTGGTCAATATCAAGAAGATCAGCTATGTTTGGTCAAGCGCGGTGGCTCACACCTGTAATCCCAGCACTTTGGGAGGCCGAGGCAGGTGGATCCAAGGTCAGGAGATTGAGACCATCCTGGCCAACACGGTGAAACCCTGTCTCTACTAAAATACAAAAAAAAACAGCCGGGCATGGTGGTACACACCTGTAGTCTCAGCTACTCGGGAGGCTGAGGCAGGAGAATTGCTTGAACCCAGGAGGAGGAGGTCGCAGTGAGCCAAGATCACACCACTGCACTCCAGCCTGGCAACAGAGTGAGACTCTGTCTCAAAAAAAATGAAAAGAAGAAGAAGAAGAAAGAAGAAGAAGAAGAGGAGGAGGAGGAGGAGGAGGAGGAGGA
>CAUYOR010008447.1:0-20512 GCA_963573925.1 Callimico goeldii | reverse complement strand
TGTCCATGTGTTCTCATTGTTCAACACCCGCCTATGAGTGAGAACATGTGGTATTTCATTTTCTGTTCTTGTGTCAGTTTGCTGAGAATGATGGTCTCCAGGTTCACCCATGTCCCTACAAAGGACACGAACTCATTGTTTTTGATTGCTGCATAATATTCCATGGTGTATATGTGCCACATTTTCCCTGTCGTCTATCATCGATGGGCATTTGGGTTGTTTCCAGGTCTTTGCTATTGTAAACAGTGCTGCAATGAACATTCATGTGCATGTGTCCTTATCGTAGAATGATTTATAGTCCTTTGGATATATACCCAGTAATGGGATTGCTGGGTCAAATGGAATTTCTGTTTCTAGGTCCTTGAGGAATTGCCACACTGTCTCCCCCAATGGTTGAACTAATTTACACTCCCACCAAGAGTGTAAAAGTGTTCCTATTTCTCCACATCCTCTCCAGCATCTGTTGTCTCCAGATTTTTTAATGATCGCCATTCTAACTGGCGTGAGATGGTATCTCAATGTGGTTTTGATTTGCATCTCTCTAATGACCAGTGATGATGGGCATTTTTTCATGTTTGTTGGCCTCATGTATGTCTTCTTTTGTAAAGTGTCTATTCATATCCTTTGCCCATTTTTGGATGGGCTTGTTTTTTTTTTCGTGTAAATCTGTTTGAGTTCTTTGTAAATTCTTGATATCAGCCCTTTGTCAGATGGGTAAACTGCAACAATTTTTTCCCATTCCATTGGTTGCCGATTCACTCTAGTGACTGTTTCTTTTGCCGTGCAGAAGCTGTGGAGTTTCATTAGGTCCCATTTGTCTATTCTGGCTTTTGTTGCCATTGCTTTTGGTGTTTTGGTCATGAAGTCCTTGCCTACTCCTATGTTCTGAATGGTTTTGCCTAGATTTTCTTCTAGGGTTTTTATGGTGCCAGGTCTTAAGTCTTTAATCCATCTGGAGTTAATTTTAGTGTAAGGTGTCAGGAAGGGGTCCAGTTTCTGTTTTCTGCACATGGCTAGCCAGTTTTCCCAACACCATTTATTAAACAGGGAATCCTTTCCCCATCGCTTGTTTTTGTCAGGTTTATCAAAGATTGTATGGTTGTAGATAGGTTGTGTTGCCTCCGATGCCTCTGTTCTGTTCCATTGGTCTATATCTCTGTTTTGGTACCAGTACCATGCTGTTTTGATTACTGTAGCCTTGTAGTATAGTTTGAAATTCGGTAGTATGATGCCTGGCTAATTTTTGTATTTTACTAGAGACAGGGTTTCACCATCTTGGTGAGGCTGGTCTCAAACTCCTGACCTCACAATCCACCTGCCTCAGCCTCCCAAAATGTTGGGATTACAGGCATGAGCCACCGCGCCTGGCCCACAGTACTTTTTTTAGTAATGTTGAATGGATGGAGGTTGAGTGAATACAAGTTATCTTTGTTATCCAAATATCCACATTAACAGGGGCTCCACTGAAACATTGATATAGGGAAGCAAAAATAACCCTATAATAAGAAATATTCCCTAATGTGCACTCAAACATCTTTTCCTACTTAACACTGAGAGTGTCTCCGATTTTTTGAAATTGTAAATATCTATCTACACAATGCAAATAAAAATGTAAATCTTGCAAAAGATAAAAGATTTCTTTAAATTAATTATTTTTAGAGAATATTTAGACTCTTTTGTATCTGCTAGACCAATTAACAACCTAAGAAATAAACAATCAATAAGGATAATCATGTCAGATAATTATTTGAAAAACCAAATATTAACAAAGGCATTAGGGAAAGTTGTTTAAGCCCTTTGAGTATTTTTGCACATTAGGTGAATATTCTGTATGTTATTAATTTTTATTGGAAAAATGACGTACCTTTCAAAAAGAGAAAAAAAGGAACACAATTTAATAATGGCACATTGACATGGCATGGTGGCTCATGCCTGTAATCCCAACACTTTGAGGGGCTAAAACAGGAGGATTGCTTGAGCCAGGGAGTTTGAAACCAGCCTGGGCAACATAGTGAGACCCTGTCTCTACAAAAAATAAAATAATTAGCCAGGCATGGTGGCTTGTGCCTGTAGTCCCAGTTACTCAGAAGGCTGAGGTGGGAGGATCACATGAGCCCAGAAGGTTAAGGCTGCATTGAGCTGTGAATGCCCCACTGTCCAGCCTGGGCAACAGACTCTGTCTCAAGACAAGAAAAAAAGTCATGGTACAGTTCAAAGACTAGCCTATAGTTTCTATAGTAGCCTAAATTTTGTCACATATATTAATAGCAGGGGTCCCCAACCACTGGGCTCTGGACCAGTGCATGTCTGTGGCCTGTTAGGAACTGGGCCACATAGCAGGAGGTGAGTGGGCACCAGTGAGCATTATTACCATCTGAGCTCCACCTCCTGTCAGATCAGTGGGGGCATTAGATTCTCATAGGAGCACAAACCCTATTGTGAACTTTGCATACAAGGGATCTGGGTTGCACGCTCCTTATGAGGATCTAATGCCTGATGATCTGAGGTGAAAGAGTTCTATTCCCAAACCATCCTCACTCCCTACCCCACCTCCCCATCTCTACCCAGCCCTACTTGCCATCTGTGGAAAAAATGTCTTCCATGAAACTTGTCCCGGGTGCCAAAAATTTGGGGATGCTGACATACACAATAACATTATTTTTATATTTTTTAGTTTAAATTTTCAGATAAATTCCTAGTCAAACTTTTTCCTATGAGATTTTGATCTTTTTTTGAGTAGATTAATCACAGTGGTCTTTTTTCCATGAATTTTGATAAAAGAACCTTCTGTATTACACAGAAGTTTTCATCCTTCCCTAGAGAGTTAAGTGTAAGCAATGCCAATTAAAATGACGTTAGTATTTTCACAGCTCTCTTAGAAAGCCTGCCGTATCAAGTGAAATTAAAGCTGAGATCATCAAAAGAGTAATAGTTTTTGCCTCCATTAGTAGCTGCTTTTGTAATTATCTGCTAGATATTCTTTCATCAAACATTTAATGGGCACCTTCTTTCTGTAGGGCAGTGTGCTAAGTACTATGGGAATCATGAAGATGAGCAGACCCTGTGATAAATGTATCAATCTATGTATTTTCTTATTTTCTTTCTTTCTTTTCCTTTTTTTTTTTTGAGATGGAGTTTCGCTCTTGTTGCCCGGTCTGGAGTACAGTGGTGCCATCTCAGTTCACTGCAACCACCACCTCCCAGATTCAAGTGATTCTCCTGCCTTAGCCTCCCAAATAGCTGGGATTACAGGCATGTGCCACCATGCCCAGCTAATTTTGTATTTTTAGTAGAGACAGGGTTTCTCCATGTTGGTCAGGCTCGTCTCAAATTCCTGACCTCAGGTGATCAGCCCATCTCGGCATCCCAAAGTGCTGGGATTACAGGCGTGAGCCACCATGACTGGCTAATATATATGTATTTTCATTCAAAGTCACTGTGAAGTATACACCACCCATCTCCATGACTACCACTATCGCTACTGAAACCACCTCCATCACCTCCCTCACCACCTTCATTACCTCCACTTCTGCCACCACCTGCACTACCGTCATTATCAATGCCACTTATACCACTTCTGTTACCACCACAATTACCATCATCACCTCTACCACAACTACCATTACAACTACCACCACCATCACCATCATCACCTCTACCACCATTAGGACCACCATCAGCAGCCACATAGATCTTTTTTTTTTTTAATTCTTTTTTTTTTTTAAGATGGGGTTTCACCATGATGGCCAGGCTGGTCTTGAACTACTGACCTCAGGTGATCCACCCACCTCAGTCTCCCAAAGTGCTAGGATTACAGGTGTGAGCCACTGCACCCGGGTAGCAGCCACATAGATCTAACGATGTAAACACATTTACTATGAAAACTGGGTTTGTTTGTTTGTTTGTTTATTTAAAGACAGGGTTTCACCATGTTGGTCAGGCAGGTCTTGAACTCCCGCCCTCAGGTGATCGCCCGCCTTGGCCTCCAAAGTGCTTGGATTACAGGTGTGAGCCACTACGCGCGGCCGAAAACTGGGTTTAAATAGATAACTTTACCCTAAAGTTATTTGGAAAACCGTATCTCTCATGCATTGAATTCACTTGTACTTCTTTTGGTGTACATCACATATCACATAACACAAGCCATACATGCCAGTATGCTGAAATTTTCAGAGCAGTTCTTCAGCATTTTGACATGCTAGGAGGAAATTTAGGTTTGAAGGAAATGCAAAAACTACTTATTCCAACTCTCATTTTTTAGGTGAAGAAAATGAGGCAAGAGATGAATTGACTTGTCCAGGCTCACAAGAGTAGACAGAAACAGATTATAAAAATAAAAAAAAAAAGAGAGAGAGAGAGAAACTCAATTATTTTGATTTACTCACTGCCCAGGGGGCTTTCTCTCTAAAACCACAGGGCTCCTGGTACTGCAGGACCAGTTAAGGACTATCCATCAAGTCTGAGAAAAAAGTTATCACGCTGCTTAGCAGACACAAACTGAAGAAAAGGAGAAAGTGCAAATCCTCTTGCAGGAGTCCTTTCAACTCAGTTTGTGGCTGGTTATGTAAATGAGGCCGTGCAAGAGAATGGGGTCATGAGCTTCCTGGGGATTAAGCACGACAATGCTGTCTGTCTTGGGAAGAAATGATACTTTGCACTTGTATAATACCTTTCATCCATCCAGCAATAATAAATAAGACTTTATACTTTCAGCCAAGTATTGCAAAAACTTAACAAATATTTAACTCATGAATCCTCAGAACCACCAAGAAGGGAAAATTTTTGAAAGGAGGAAAGAAAACAGCTTCATCCTCATGATCCACTGGGGAATCTAAGGTCAGAAGAAATGGGTCTACACCTAGGCTTGAAACACCACTGGCAGGATTCCTGACACTCAAGGACATTGCTGTGTATGAACACTGTCTAAGGTGACCTAGACAAAGGATTTCAGAAAGAGCAGAGGTAAACCAGAAAAACCCCTGATCGTACATTCAGCCAAGGGAATCTATGAAGCTTTCAAAAGAAGTTTGGTTCTGAGTCCATGAGGGTTCTTTGAAGACTCTTCAAAGGTTTCTGCTGGCATATCCTATAGCAGAATTTTTTTAAACCATGTACTCCTTCACAAAATTTTTAGTTGACATCTAAAATATTACATCGTATGTTTAAATAATTGCAAAGGTTGTAATTTTTGGGATGTTATTAATATAGATATTTTTAAATAAACTGCTGCAATTTGCTTTGAAATATCCAATTGAATCTAAATCTAAGCGATTTGATGCCCACCTTATCCATTTTAAAAGTCTACACATGAGCTCTTAACAGTCAGATGTTTTCTCCCTAAGCTCCTATTTTTATTCTACTTCTACATATTTTATCTTAATGTACATTGTTACTATGCTTAAAAGTCTTATTATTCATTCTATTATACTTCACTGCATTAAAAATGTTTGTAAAAATAAAAAGTTAAAAAAAAAAAAAAGGCCGGGCGTGGTGGCTCACACCTGTAATTCAAGCACTTTGGAGGCCAAGGCGGGCGGATCACCTGAGGTAGGGAGTTCAAGACCAGCCTGACCAACATGGCAAAACCTTGTCTATTAAAAAAAATTTTTTTTAAGTTAAAAAAGAATAAAAATGTTTGTAAATTACTTTTTTTATTTCCTGTGTTATTATGAGGCTGATCTGTAATAACAAATATGTCCAGCATGTAAAGGCTCAACACAATCAAAACCTATTTTTTTCTCACAGAATAGTCCTGGGTGAGGGGCCCAGGTAAGCAAAGTGCTCTCTGCCACACAGTGATGAGGGGAACTTAGCTCCTTTCATCTTAAGGCTTCACTGTCTCCTAGAAAAAGGGTTTAGTTTATGGGCCTATTTTTGTGCACCATGGGAGCTAAGAATAGATTTACATCTTTAAAAGCCTACCAAAAAAAAAAAGTAGAATATAAATCAGAGCCTTTATGTGTCCACAAATCCCAAAATAGTTACTGTCTGACTTTTTACTAAAGTTTGCCAACCCCTTTCCTAGAGCCTCATTCTCAACTCATATAGCTTGTAGAAGGAGAGAAGGCAAAGAAAAGCACAGAAGATATTTCATGGGACCAGACCGGAAGTGACCTACATCATTTCCGCTCATATTCTGTTGCCAGAACAATTACATGACCACATGTTACAGCAAGGGTGATGGGGAAACGGCTAGTTACAAACTCCAAGAAGATGGAACAAATTTTGGGAGCCAGGTAATAGTTTCTACCATGGCTTAGCCTCTAAAGAGTCAAAAACTTCTTATCATTACAATTATTATTGGTGTAAAAATATCAAAATAGCCCAAATACATGATAAATTAAAATAAAATTTTTTTTAAGACAGTGTCTCACACTGTTGCCTCAGCTGGAGCACAGTGGCGGGATCTCGGCTCACTGCAACCTCTGCCTCCCAGGTTCAAGCGATTTTCCTGCCTCAGTCTCCTGAGTAGCTGGGATTACAGACACCTGCCACTACACCCAGCTAATTTTTTTGTATTTTTAGTAGAGCCAGGGTTTCACCATGTTGGCCAGGCTGATCTTGATCTGCTGGCCTTGTGATTCACCCACCTCAGCCTCCCAAAGTGCTGGGATTACAGGAGTGAGCCACCGTGCCCGGCCTGAGGTATAGTTCTTAATAAAATGAATGGGACTATTTTCTTTCTTTTTTTTTTTTTTTTGAGACGGTGTTTCGCTCTGGTTACCCAGGCTGGAGTGCAATGGCGCAATCTCGGCTCACCGCAACCTCCGCCTCATGGGTTCACGCAATTCTCCTGCCTCAGCCTCCTGAGTAGCTGGGATTACAGGCACGCGCCACCGTGCCCAGCTAATTTTTTGTATTTTTAGTAGAGACGGGGTTTCACCATGTTGACCGGGATGGTCTCGATCTCTTGACCTCATGATCCACCGGCCTCGGCCTCCCAAAGTGCTGGGATTACAGGCGTGAACCACCGCGCCCGGCCTAGCTGGGTTTTTAACAAGGAAAGCATACTTAGCAGTATAAAAGTTCCCTGCCTGCTCAAGAAGTTGAAAGCAAGCTTCCACTCATCCAATCTTCATACCCTCAAAGGTGTCACAGAAAGCTCTAAAGGGAAATCAAAACTACCATAATTTTGGATTGGGCACAACGTCTTTGAAATGTGTTGAAAATATCTAAATTGAGAAGACTGACTACTACAAAACATTTCCAAAACAATTTTAGGCCGATGGAAAAATAAGGATGGAGGAATGAATACCCAAGTCTGAAAGACATTAGTACATTAAGTATTTCCTCCCCCAGCAGGTGGAATGTATGCACAAATCCAGTCATTTTAAAAACAAAATCCTTGACCAAGTCATC
Source organism: Callimico goeldii (assembly GCA_963573925.1). Lineage (NCBI taxonomy): Eukaryota > Metazoa > Chordata > Mammalia > Primates > Cebidae > Callimico > Callimico goeldii. The sequence continues at coordinate 13,153 of CAUYOR010008447.1, read as the reverse complement.
TACTTCAAGAAGATTTAGGGTACTTAAATTTTAAACAATCGAATTCACCTTGAATCAAAAATACTACTTTAAACACCTTACATATTTCTGAAACATCACTGGCCTAAGAGTTTATATTATATAACCATAAACATAATTCTGTTTTCTGAGTACTCCAATAATTAAATCTTTGAAAATTAAATCTATTACTGACCTGCCATACAGCAAATTATAACTCATGTTGAATAGACTTCAAGGGATAACACTGTGTATTAGACCTTTCAAAATGGTAAACTTTACGAAATGTCTAACTTTAATTCAAAACACAATCTCAAAATCCACAAACTCCAATCGTTGTTTTTCATTTTTCAGAGGCAGGTAATAATAATCATCATCATCATCATCAGAAAACTTCAGCATTTACTCCTCCCAAAACAACTCACAGAATTGCTGCTGGATGCCAATGCTTCACGACTTTCTCTATTGATGCTGGATTTTGGAGAACTGGGAGGAGTCCGAGAAGTACATACTAGATGAACCATATGATACTCATCTTGCTAAAATTAAAGAAGATTACATTTAAAGGGTAGTACTAGAAAACGTACAGTTCAAAAAGTCAGTAGCTAAACTGAAATACTGAAACCATAGGTGCCTTTCTAGCCTACCCATTCTATCAGTGATAAACTGCTATCATTTGAAGGTAAGTCTGTCATTTATTTGGGACCCTTCTGAATTCAGTATTTTCTCCATTCTTGGAGAATGATCTAAATACTCTGCAATTGCTATATTAAAAAATTATTTTGTATATGAAGCAGTCTTAAAGCAAACAATGTTGTTAAAGTTGTCTTAGCACTATCTATCATTTCAGCATAAAAACATCTAGCACCTTAAACTTTGTACAGTTTACGTATTTCCATCACTTGAGACTTAGCAAATATAAAAGAAACTCAAATAACTTCATCACAATCTCATTTGCCTTAATTTTAGCAAAGTTGATTTTTTTAACTCTTTTTTGAGTCAAAAAGTATTTTTATCTATAACACCTATATGCAGATATAAAGCATACATTTAAACCATATTCTGTAAATATCTCATGTTTTTCTATAAATCTACAGATATGACTGAAGAAAAATATTCTAAATAACGGTTACGGTTGCCATTTTAGCTCAGTGAGATCATGAGCATATTTATTTATACTTAGACATAAAGCTAGTAAGATGGGAAAAGTAGAGAAGGAATAAAGGAGGACAGAGAACAATGAAGGGCGAGTTAGCAATTAAAAAAAAGAAGAACCAAGTAACAAAGAAAAAGGAGGAGGAAGAAAGATACCCAAATGGTGAGAAAGGGAAACAAAGCTACTAGAAACTATGAATGTATCACTTGCCTACCATGAACCTGTAATTGTACTTAATTTGAAGGTAAATCCAAGTAAGGGTACAAGGCCCTTCCTTAAAGAGGCTCATGATATTAAGACACTAGACTAGTACACTACAGCACCATTACAGAAACAGAGAACAGTCTTTTGCACGAAACTGAGAAGCCCAACCTTAACTGCTTTAGCAGTTTGGAGGAAGAAGTCACTAAGGGTTAGAATGCCAAAGAAAGGTTTCAAAGACAGCACAACAGAAGGTAAACCTAGCAAAGGAGGTGGAAGACACTCCTCATTTACAATGTCCCCCTTAGCTTCTGAATACAGAATATTAAAAAGCACACAAGTATAAGATGTTAATCCTTAAAACCTAGTTTCAAAAGGTCATTATTAATCACAATTAATTCACAGAACTTATCTTGGGAATGTTTCTATAAAACATTTTATGACTAAATAAGTAAAGCTAATGGCAGCATTTACACTGAAAAAGGTAAAGGGTACACTGACTTTAACAAAAACAACTGAAAGAACTATTCAAAATATAAAGTTATTACTCCAAATGTTTTATATAGGCACACAACAGTTCTTTGACTGAAGCAGTTTTTTATTTTAAGTTGTCTGACCTGAAACCACTTCTGACAGCAAAAATCTTTCAGAAGTCTTCATGTGCAAATGTAAGCTATCTTTGGGGCAAAATATTTAATATATCTGTATTTCAAAGAGCAGATAGCAGAAAGGACTATATTGAAATATATTTTAGTTCTGAGCACCAGCATAAAAAAAAAAATAGCCAGAACACAGAGGTTTTTAGGGCTATTCTGAATGACACTATACTGGTGGAGACATGTCATTACATATTTGCCAAAACCCATAGAACATACAACACCAAGAGTGAACCCTAACATAAACTACAGACTTTGGGTGATAATGTATGTCATCGTAGGTTCACTGATTGTAACAAATGTACCACTTTGGTGTAGGATGCTGCTAGTGGGGCAGGCTGTGCCTATGTGGGGTCAGGAAATGTATGAGAAACTGCTTTACCTTCTGTTCAATTTTGCTATGAACCTAAAACAACTCTAAAAACTTGTTTAAAAAAAAAAGAGGAAAGAAATAAAAAATAAAAATCTGCTGCATTAATTCCACTATTTCTGAGGGAGTGGGTATTACACAATGTTAGCAATTTGAAACTATGTAATAAAAATAACAGCAAGAAGTTACATTGGCAAAGCTAAAATGTCAACTGTCTAAGCAGAAGGAAAATACTAGTATTTTTTAAAGTTTCCCAAAGGTGATCATAAACATACAGGAGAAGATACAGATCTTCTAAATTAGATAAGGAATATCCACAACTATAGAATTAAGTCAAAGATCTAAGGCAAACATAGAAGCTATTCAGTTCTGCTATACTCACCAACAAAAAGCAATATTTCAAATGCTGAAAAGCTCTATAAGTATAAATTCCACAAATAAAATAAACATGAGCTAAAAGCTACCACTAAAATAACTAAACTTCAGGCTGATTTTATTGAAAAACCTGTATTGAAATATATTTTAGCTCTGAGCACCCACAAAGTTTGCTAACTGACGGACCAGTTAATTTCCTCCTGAAATTAAATTCCCAACTCAAGCAATTTTTATAAAAATATTATGCAGCTGGCTAAAAGGAAATTTAGAGGATTGTTACCAACGAAAATCCATCATCACTACTAACATTCTCCTCTTGCACTACTGAAGTCAATAGCGTTTTCTTACAAAAAAAATGACAAATACCTGAACACAAATACATAATCCTACTTCAGACTTAGCTATCAGATGGATATACAGAACTGTTACGTAAACTAATAAGAAACTATCATGCTACTTTCTAACTTATCTTCACTTATGCTACCCAAAGGGATTGATTTTAAGTATCTAAAACCTGAACTGGTTGAATAAAACTTCAGAACTTATCTCCTCTCACATTCTGAATGTATCTGGTATCAAATAGTGGTAGAAAAGCTTACTTTTCTGAGAATGTCTTTCAGCTGCAGATGATCGGGAAGCAGTCTGCCCGAATACACCAATCTTTGATCCTTCGTCAACTAAGAAATGGGACAAAGACAAGAATTCAACTTTTCTAATTATGCAAATTGAAGGCTGGGAATAACATGCCTAATTATGGGTAAAATAAAACTCCCTTTAGGCACAAGTAAGCAGAAAACTGACACAATTTAAGAATTTTTCATTTTCCAAATTCTATTTCAGAAAAAAACATTGAAGAGTTCAGCAAATGGTAGCATACCTATTATAGTTACAATAAAATACAGATTAATTAATACATTAAAAAAACCTAAGTGGGGGGGAAATGTAGGTAAATTGGAAGTCTGTCTTTTCAACCATAATGCAATGCATATATGACTATCATTAAAAAATCTTCAAGACTATCATTAAAAAATCTTCAAAACTATATAAATGAGAAAGTGGTTGGCCTTACAATAATCGTCAACAGTAGCATATAATTTCAAGGTCACCAGAATCATTTTGCCTTATTTTGTCAATTTTTCATCTAAATGATACATAAGACTCATCTTGTTCTTTACTATTATCCTGCAGAACCATTTACTGGTTTTAATTCAAGAGCCATTTAGATTTAGTTATAAATTTACTTACTATTCTAGTTATCATTCCTGCCACTCTCCCAAATACCTTTGTATGTTTTTCAAAAACACAAGACTAAAGAAAAATCAACACAAGTGCATGGAGAGTCAGATACCATCTCTATATGCATCCAGAATATAAAATTATTTAAAATTAAAGCATTTGCACATATTCCACATAAGGCCTGTTTCATAACTGCAAAACAGGTGAATGTTCCTTGAATTTTATCAAAGCAAATACTAGCTATATCAACAACTGTTAAATATGCCAAATCCAAGCCACAACTATAACAATTTTTAAGACTCACCATGGCTACTACAAAAGGGTCTTCTAATATTAAAAGTAGCCATAATAGAAACTGTCATACTAAGATCTGTGGTTCAGGGATCCTTACACACAAAAGGCATAGCTATCCTTCCAAGACACTTAACCATTACACATATTTCAGTTTCTCCTGGAAGCATTTTGGAGTGTGCCATTCCTCAAATTCACATGCACAAACTCCTATATATAAATAATCAAATACAATGGACAGGAGGTTTTTAAAAATATGTATCATAAGTCTTACAACTTCAATCAATCTATATATATATTGAGTGGAGCACTGTGGTACTATAAAATGTATTTGGTTTTCGTGCTGTTTCCTGCTGAATAGCTCCTAAAATCCTTCGAATCTTCAGAAAGATGAGTATCTTTTGCATGCTAATAAGACAAATGTGGCTGGGATCCCCTACATTGCCTCAGGACAGTGGCTGGCTGCCAGGAGAACCAACCAAACATTAGAAGGTTGGAATTTTCAGTCCCACCCCCACCTCCAATCTCCAGAGAGGGAGACTGGCTTAAGGTTGAATTGACAAACCAATGGCCAATTATTTAATCAATCATGCCTACCTAACAAAAACCCAAAAGGACTGCGTTCTGAGGGCTCCAGAATAGTGGAGCAAGTTGAAGTTCCTCCAGAGTGCATGGGCCCAGAAAGGGCACGGAAGCTCTAAGTCCTTTCTCCCAGACCTTGTCCTCTGCATCTCTCTTCCATCTGTATCCTTTGTAATAATATCCTTTATAAGTAGGCAAATATAAGTACCATGTCTCCTTGAGTTCCGTGAGGTGCTCTAGCAAATTAATTGAATCTCAGAAGGCGGGGGTCAAAGGAACCTCAATTTATAACCAGTTGGTCAAAAACACAGTCCACAACCTGTGCTTGGGACCACATGTGAAAGGGGGCAGTCTTTTGGGATTGAGCCCTCAACCTGCGGAATCTATGCCCAGGTAGATAGTGTCAGAACTGAAATAAAAGGACCTTCAGCTGGTGTCCACTGGAGAATTATCTGCAGAACTGCTTGTTGTTGGAGAGAAATCCCCACTCATTTTGGTGACTGGACATTACAGAAGTATTCTGTATTGAGTGTTGTGAGAGCATTATAAGAGAAACTAAGTTTGTTTTTTTCCTATATTCTTATAGGCACCGAATGGCGAACTATATGACCATAAAGTTGAATGCTAAGTATATAATCAATTATTTAATTCCTAGCCAAAATGAATGACCTAATGCTTTATAAATCTCTATAATGTACTGATTACAACTGGAACCTAGAGAAGTTTTTCAGTAAGTAATAGAGTCATCATAAACTGTCGCTTTTTTACCAGACCAAACATTTAATTAATAGATACTTTTATGTCATATCATCACTCTGCATAAAGGACAGCAATCTCTTTTTATGGATTTTTTTCCTTTATAAAAACTATCAAACACATATACGTGGATGGAACCCCCAGGTACCATCTTCAAGAACTCCCAAGTACCCAGCTTCAACAACTACCAATATTCTGCTATTGTGTTCTCACCCATCCCTCATTTTTTTCTTTAAAGAGAATACTGTATTTTAATCTTTAAAAAAATATATATAGACAGGATCTCACTCTGTTTTCTAGACTGAAGTGCAGTGGCTGTTCACAGGTGTGATCATGGTACATAGTGCAGCCCTGATCTTCTGGGCTCAAGTAATTCTCCCGCCTCAGCCTCTGGAGTAGCTGGGACTCAGATATATGCCACTCTACCCAGTGGAGTACTGCATTTTAAAGCAATGTTACACGTCACTTCTTTTCACCTGTACAGATTTAGTAAGTTATATAATAACCATGTTACCGCATCCAACAAATAATAATTCCTTAATATGTAATATCCAGTACAGCCCAACTCTTCCCACTTGCCCAAAAATGTCTTTTAAAGACAGTTTGAATCAGAATCCAAACAAGGTTCACACACAGATTTTGGCTGTTATGCCTCTTTTAATCTTTTCACAATTTCTACTTTTTAAAACTTTTTTCCATGCTATTTATTTGTTGAAGAAATGATCTGTCTCACAGAACTTTCCAGTCTGACTAGGCAAACTGTATCGTCCTGGTACTGTACAGCATGTCCCTACAGTTCCTGTGCAACATAGTTAGCGCTAGAGGCCTGATCAGATTCCAATTCCTTTTTGTTTGACAAGAGGGCTTTTAATCAGGGAGACCTCAGATTGCACCATTTTTGACCAGTAGGAGTTCCTGCTAGGCGGCTCCTGTGTCATTTTAACATGATCTCTGTCATCTCTAATAGTAGCTTCCTTGCTCTCGGGAACAAAATGCCCCAGAAGTTCATCTTACACATTTCAGGCCCCAGACCTGGCATCAGCCATTGCTCCAAGATCCATGATTCATTTTAATGGAAAATGGTATCTGAAGACCAAAATCTGGGAGCTAGGAATACTGATTTTTACTTGTCGTTACTTCTTTAGTAAGAAAATATGCATTTTTATAAACAGAAATTTAAATCCTGAGTTCACTTTGATATTTCCCATTAAATTAAACAGTATTCACTCATTTTATTTGTATCTTCTCTCACTCTGAAAATCTTTCTTGCTAATGACACTAATAAATACATGCCATTAGCATATGTACCTATTTGTTTTAGCCTACTACATGTAATCTCAAAATAATAACAATATTGCTATTAGCAATAATGAACTAAGTTTAAGATTTCTTATTGATCTTCTCTGTCCTTAGGATATAAGCCACTAGGGATACACAGTCAAAATACAGTGTTTCAAAGCTACTTGAAATAATAATTCTTGGAACTGTCACCATCCTCACATTTTTTAATTCTTGTGTTTCCATTTAGGGATTTTTTTTAATTATATATAACAAAAAATGGTGATAAGGTAAAAACTATAAATAAGGTACACTCAAAGAGGTTTTAGGTCCGTCCTTATCCCCTCTATGACTCTGGATTAGCCTTACAATGCTTTACAACGTAACAAAGCTGAATACACACATATTCCTATTTTCCTCCTTTTCTTACATAAAAAGTAGAACAATACACTTACTCTATTGCATCTTGTTTTCTCACTTAATAAATCAGAGATACTACTGCTTAGCAGCATAAAAATATCTTCTTCCTACTTTTTAACAAATGCATCCGGCTCCACTATAGGAAAGTACTATAGTTTGTTAATGAATATTTGAGCGTTTCCAGGCTTTTCTTACTATGCATAGTGTCCTCCCTTCATATTATTCTATTTATCTCTATATTTCCCCACAGCATCCTGCAACAAGAAGACCATTAATGACGCTGATAAAAGTAATCTTAGTGGAGTAGCAGGATAAAAACCTAATTGGAACTGATTCAAGAGAAAAGGAGAGACACATAGAGATAGCAAATATATACAACTGATAAAAGTTCTACACGTAAAGGAAGAAATAGGACAGTAGCTAGAAGGGAAATGGGATCAAGAGAGGGTCTGGCTTTGGTGTGTACTACTGTGTGCTTTTGTTTCTTCAAGAGAGAAATAATGTGTTTGTATGCCAGTAAGAGTAATTCAACAGAAAGGAAAAAACTGGGCCGGGCATGGTGGCTCATGCCTGTAATCACAGCACTTTGAGAGGCCAAGGCAGGCAGATCATGAAGTCAGGAGTTCAAGACCAGCATGGCCAATATGGTGAAACCCCATGTCTACTCAAAAATACAAAAAGTAGCTGGGCGTGGTGGCGCACACCTGTAGTCCCAACTATGCAAGAGAATTGCTGGAACCCGGGAGGCAGAGACTGCAGTGAGCCGAGATCAGGCCACTGCACTCCAGCTTGAACAACAGAGCGAGACTCCATCTCAAGAAAAAAAAAAAAAACCTTAAATCAGCCAGGCATGGTGGCTCACACCTGCAACGCAGCACTTTGGGAGGCTGAGGCAGAAATACTGCTTGAGCCCAGGAGTTCAAGATCAGCCTAGGCAACATAGCAAGACCCCATCTCCTCAAAAAAATTTTTTAACGCAGCCAGGTGTAATAGGGCATGCGTGTAGCTCCAACTACTTGGGAGGCTGAGGTAAGAGGATCACTTGAGCTCAGGAGTTCGAGGCTGCAGTGAGCTATGATCAGTTCCACTGCACTCCACTCTGGGTTACAGAGAAAGATCCTATCTCAAAGAAACAAAAAATAAAAACGACAGAATAAACAAACAAAAAAACTTAGGTCAATCCTGTCACTCTCTGATGGATTCCCACAACGGATTTAATTCTGATTCCTTTCCAGGGCCAGATCTGGCTTCTGTCTCTCTCCAGACTCCCCCGATAGTATTCTCCCTCCTTACTCGCAGCCAACTGTATTCACTTAGAGCCCAAGTTCCTCCCAGTTCAGACTCCCTGCCTGCAGTACTCTCTCCCAGCTCCTGTACACCTGACTCTGTATCACCTGTTAGACCTTAGTTTTAAAATCACCTCCTCCGCAAGGTCTTCTTTGACTTACAACTCTACGGTAGAGTATGCCCTCTCACACACCCTGTTTATCTCCTTCGTAACACAAACCACAACCTGTAATTAAGTCAATGTGTTTTTTTCCTTAAATAAAAGTGCCAAGAACAAAGGGTCCAGAGCCATCTTGCTCATCACTGTGTTCCCATAGGCTGCTACTGTGCCTCACAGAGTATATGCTAAATGCAGATTCGCTAATTGAGGTGTTATGAGTCCAAAACTGTTTTATACAGACTTGGAGAAACCACCTAATTTGTTAGTTATTTTACATGTAATAACTTAAAACAAATGAAACATTCAGTCTATGAATCACAACACTAATTTAAAACACTTGCTGGTGCAAATTCATCTGATTCATTTCTACAAATGATACTGATACTAGCAAATTATGATAAAGAAGCAATCATATATTAGCATTTTAGTATGTTTTCTTTAAATTACTAGTCAACTTTGAACAAATGGTTTTATCTTTCCACAGCAAGGGCGCATCAACTTTCAGAAATACAGAACATAAAAATATAACAAAATTATATAGTACCCCCCAAAATACATAAAGCAAAACCAAGTATTGGCAAGGATGTAGAGAAACTAGATCCTTCATACATTGCTGGTAGAAATGTGAAAGGGTGCAGCCACTGTGGAAAACAATTTGGCAGCGTGTCAGAAAGTTAAACATACAGTTATCCCATGACATACCCAGTTCCATTGCTAGGTATGTACCAAAAAGGATGGAAAACATATGTGCACATAAAAACCTGTACAAGCATGTTCATAGCAACACGATTCATAATAGTCAAAAAAAAAGTAGAAACAACCCAAAATGTCTATAAGCTGACAAATGGATACACAAAATGTGATGTATATAAATATATACACACAGAGAGATTATTCAGCATAAAAAGGAATGAAATACATATGTTATAATGTAGATGAGCCTTGTAAACATTATGCTAAGTTAAAGATAGCAGGCACAAAAATCCATATGATTCCATTTATATGAAATGTCTAGACTATGCAAATCCATAGAAACAGAATGTAGATTAGTGGTTACCAAGGACTGGAAGAATAAAGAACAGGGAGTGACTGCTAATAGATATGGAGCTTCTGGGGTGATGAAAATATTCTAGAATTAGACAGCGATTATGACAGCAAAACTTTGTGAAGTACTAAAAATCACTGGGTCATATACTTTAAAGGGCAAATTTTATAGTATAGGAATTCTATCTGAATTAAGAAAAACTGTTACTTTCAATTGAATATTCAAATGTCTTCAAATAGTCTGAAGTTTTTGGCTTTTTGTCACCTAGGATGGAGTGCAGTGACATGTTATCAGTTCACTGCAACGTCTGCCTCCTGAGGCTCAAGTGATCCTCCTACCCCAGCCTCCCAAGTAGCTGGAACTACAGGCATGCCTGGCTAATTTTTGTATATATTTTTGGTTGAGACAGGGTTTTGCCATGTTACCCAGGTTGGTCTAGAACTCCCGGACTCCAGGGATCCACCTGTCTCGGCCTCACAAAGTAATAGGATTACAGGTATGAGCCACCATGTCCAGCCACTATGAAGTCTTAAAAGGAAAGGTATTCTTAACAAAACGCTAGCTAACCAAATCCAACAACATATCAAAAAGATAATCTACCATGATCAAGTGGGTTTCATACCAGGGATGCAGGGATGGTTTAATATATGCAAGATAATAAATGTGATAAACCACATAAACAGAATTAAAAACAAAAATCACATCATCATCTCAATAGATGGAGAAAAAGCAGTGGACAAAACCCAGCATCCCTTTACGATTAAAACTCTCAGCAAAATCAGCATATAAGAGACATACCTCAATATAATAAAAGCTATCCATGACAAACCCACAGGCAACATAATACTGAATGGGGAAAAGTTGAAAGCATTCCCTCTGAGAACTGGAACAAGACAAGGACGTCCACTCTCATCACTCCTTTTCAACATAGTCCTGGAAGTCCTAGCCAGACCAAACAGACAAGAGAAAGACATAAAAGGCATCCAAATCGGTAAAGGGGAAGTCAAACGGCCACTGTTTGATGATGTGATCGCTTCCCTAGAAAACCCAAAGATTCCTCCGGAAAGTTCCTAGAACTAATAAAATAATTCGGCAAAGTTTCCAGATACAAAATTAATGTACACAAATCAGTGGCTCTTCTATATACCAATAGCGACCAAGCAGAGAATCAAAACAAGAACTCAACCCCTTTTACAGTAGCTGCAGAAAAATAAAATACTTAGGAATATATCTAACCAAGGAGGCAAAAGACCTATACAAGGAAAACTATAAAACACTGCTCAAAGAAATCACAGACAACACAAACAAACGGAAGCACATCCCATGCTCATGGATGGGTAGAATCAACATTGTAAAAATGACCATACTGCTAAAAGCAATCTACAAATTCAACACAATTCCCAGTAAAATGCCACCATCATTCTTCACAGAATTAGAAAAAAAAAATTCTAAAATTCATATGGAACCAAAAAATACCCCGCACAGCCAAAGCAAGACTAAACAAAAAGAACAAATCTGGGGGCATCACATTACCTAGTGTCAAACCATACTATAAAGCCATAGTCATCAAAACAGCATGATACTGATATAAAAGCAGACACACAGACTAATGGAAGAGAATAGAGAACGCAAAAATAAACCCAAACACCGCCAACTGATCTTTGACAAAGCAAACAAACACACAAAGTGGGAAAATGACACCCTTTTCAAAAATGGTACTGGGATAACTGGCCAGCCACATGTAGGAGAATAAAACTGGATCCTCATCTTTCACCTTATACAAAAATCAACTCAAGATGGATTAAGGACTTAAACTAAGACCCAAAACTATAAAAAATATAGATGATTGGAAAAACCCCTCTAGACTGACTTAGGCAAGGATTTTACGACCAAGAACCCAAAAGCAAATGCAATAAAAACAAAGACAAATTGCTGGGACTTAATTGAATTGGTACACGGTAAAAGAAACAGTCAGCAGAGTGAACAGACAGTCCAGAGAGTGAAAAAATCCTTTGCAATCTGTACATCCAACAATTCTCAAAAGACACACAAATGAAAAGATGTTCAACATCACTAACGATCAGGGAAATGCAAATCAAAACCACAATGCGATACCACCTCACTCCTACGAGAATGGCCATAATCAAAAAATAGTAGATGTGGCATGGTTGTGAACAGGGAACACTTCTACACTGCTGGTGGGAATGTAAACTAGTACAACCACTAGGGAAAACAGTGTGGAGATTCCTTAAAGAACTAAAAGCAGAACTACCATTTGATCCAGCAATCCCACTACTAGGTATCTACAGAGGAAAAGAAGTCATTATACAAAAAAGATACTTGCACACACACGTTTACAGCAGCACAACTTGCATCTGCAAAAACGCAGAACCAACCCAAAGGCCCATCAATCAACGAATGGATAAAGAAACTGTGAAAGAACTACTCAGCCATTAAAAAAGAATGAATTAATGGCATTTACAGTGACCTGGATAAGACTGGAGACTGCTGCTCTAACTGAAGTACTCAGAAATGGAAAAGTAAACATCGTATGTTCTCATTAGTAAGCGGAGGCTAAAGCTATGAGAATGCAAAGGCATAAGAACAACACAATGGACTTTGGGGACTCAGGGGGAAAGGATGGGAAGGGGGTAAAGGATAAAAGACCACAAATAGGGTACAGTGTATACTGCCTGGGTGATGGGTGCACCAAAATCTCACAAATCACCTCAAAAGAACTTACTCATGTAACCAAACACCACCTGTTACCCAATAACCTATGGAAATGAAATAAAATAAAAGGAAAGGTATTCTTTCACTTTACAGTAATTGAAAATGGAAAAACTGGCCAGGCATGGTTTCTCACACCTGTTAATTCCAGCACTTTGGGAGGCCAAGGAGGATGAATAGCTAGAGCCCAGGAGTTGAAGACCAGCCTGGGCAACACAATGAGACCCTATCTCTACAATATATACTGAAGTTAGCTGGGCATGGTGGTGCATGCCTATAGTCCCAACTACTTGGGAGGCTGAGGTAAAAGGATCACTTTAGCCCAAGAGGCAGAGGTGAGCCATGGTTGTGCCACTGTCCTCCAACCTAGACAACAGAGGAAGAGACTGTCTCAAAAAAAAAAAAAAAAAGAAGAAAACAGAAAAATTAATTTTTTCTGGTGCTTAAACTAAATAAAAAGTAAGACTTGGAATTTTTTTTTTTTTTTTTTTTTGAGACCGAGTTTCACTCTTGTTACCCAGGCTGGAGTGCAATGGCGCGATCTCGGCTCACCGCAACCTCCGCCTCCTGGGTTCAGGCAATTCTCCTGCCTCAGCCTCCTGAGTAGCTGGGA